>CM060964.1:354615947-354635947 GCA_030765045.1 Tenodera sinensis | reverse complement strand
TTCATGTTAATGGAGATGAACATTTACAGAAATTATTTTATTGCCCCTTTTCTCGTAAGTGCAAGGGGAAAATGGTAATACAGTAGACTTTAAGCGATAGTTAAATATTTCAAAGCTATTGCTTAAGGGGACAGCGTACTCTGAGCCAATACCAATTTTACATACCTACATCACTTTACAGAATTTACAATACACAAAAGGCTACCAAATGGAAATTATTGAAAAGTTTACTACGTATTCACAATAAAATGACACATATTTTGGTTTATGTTTCATGATTCTGTCTGTTAAAATATATTTTTAAAAAATTCAGATATATGAAAATTTGTTGAAAAAATATTTTCCAAAAGCATACAAAACTTGGGTACCTTTTCCTCGGGAACCATTTGCAGCACACAACTGAAAAAATTCAGGCATGTTTTGAATATAGTTAGCTACTCTAGAAAGAAGAATTTTTAAGCTCAGTGTTTATTAAGCATATGTGGAAACTGAAAAGCTGTTGTAAAATTGCTTAAAAATCTACACATTATTTCCAAATTTACCAATTAATTTTTGTACACTTCCCCAATTGATGTATTTTAAAAATTCTGCTTTCTATAGTAGCTAACTATATTCAAAACATGCCTGAATTTTTTCAGTTGTGTGCTGCAAATGGTTCCCGAGGAACAGGTACCCAAGTTTTGTATGCTTTTGGAAAATATTTTTTCAACAAATTTTCATATATCTGAATTTTTTAAAAATATATTTTAACAGACAGAATCATGAAACATAAACCAAAATATGTCTCATTTTATTGTGAATACGTAGTAAACTTTTCAATCATTTCCATTTGATAGCCTTTTGTGTATTGTAAATTCTGTAAAGTGATGTAAAATTGGTATTCGCTCAGAGTACGCTGTCCCCTTAAGCAATAGGTTTGAAATTCTGTTCTCTTTGCATCAACAAAAGTTATAAAAATAAATACAAATTAAACCTAAAATAAAACAGTCTTACGTGTTTGGTTGAATGGTAGTCCCTCGAAGTTCACTGTTCTTATGGAGAGCTTCCAAAATATATATTTAATTGCCTTACTACATATTTTACACTCGTAATTGAATGAAATCAAACATTTCAGTTTTATCTTGTGAAAACCATGTTCAGGTGTTTCCACCAGGGTAACAAGCGTGTGCGATGAAAAGAAGGAAAGGAGAAAGGGGAAAAAAGGAATAATGACCCCAATTAAACAAAATTACAAGAGCATGAAACTTGAAAGTAATAACAAGCAATATCCCGGAAAAGGTGAACTCCAGCGAGAAAATGAATATGACATAACTTATGTGCTTTAATGAGATGTACACTTTTTTGTATAGTAAGATTTGGTCTATCTCTAACGGTTTACCAGTTATGCAAAAGTCATCCAAATTAAATAGGACTACATGGGCTATAGCCAGAAAATTCAAGATGTACATTTCATTTGTCATACAAATATCTCAAATATGTGACATTTTAATCAAAACTGTTAGAGCCATTTTCGAGATAATCAAAATTTTTGAAAATGTTTCAGTGGAAAGGGTAGTTTAGGGTGGAGCAAGTTTCTTCAAAATGTTCGTGTCGCATCCTTGAAAGACATTAAATTTAAATACCGACTTTAGTTTTTAACCGACTTTCGTTTTTGAGTTATGCTGCTCACACACACACACACACACACACACACACACACACACACACACACACACACACACACACACACACACACATATATACACACGGACCTTTTTCTAAAAATGCTTTTTTTTTATTCAGGGGGCCTCAAAACATATATTTCCGGTGAAATCTCGACATCGTATTTTTGGGTCGAATACAATACTTCCTCTACTTCCTATACGTAGTAGAGAAAGTAACAATTGTAACCAATAGTGGATAAAAATTTAGAAGAACCACATAGTAAGAAGTTTGTATATATTTAGGGAGCAATATGAAAATAGTGTGGAAGCATGTATGACAATATTTCTGAGGGGGAGACATTTCAGTTAGTAAAATCTGGTATTGAAACAATGTCTTTCCCAACACAGTCTTTGCATATCCCCAAGCTTCTTGTAAATGCAAACAGAAACATATACTTGAACTTACGAAGTACATTACCAAACAAAATGTTCTTATTTTTATATTATGAAAACCTAACTTGTTGCATTGACATTACTGCAATGAGTAAAATATTATGGTGCTTTTTGATGGCATATAAATTAATGTTTATCAAATTCTAAATTTGGTATTCGGTATTTTGAATCTAAATATTGTTCGTACAGTTGTGTAATGAGAGCAGAATAAAGAAATTTATTTCCAAAGTATAGTATTTGATGTCTAAACTAATTCAATAGGAAAAGGGCTTACATTTAAAACTAGCTATTGAATTAACTAAATCAAGTAGAACATTCAAACATTAGGTGTACTTTTCTTGGAATAAATCACCATAGAAAAAACGTATTTTGCTGTGCAAGTTACAAACTACCGCTATTCTCTCTTTTTACTTTCTCTTCTATGTATAGTAAGTGGAGGAACTATTGTATTCCGCCCAAAAATTTGATATCGAAATTTCACTGGAAGTATATGTTTTGAGACACCCTGAATAAAAAAAGAATTTTTAGAAAAAGGTCCGTGTGTATATGTGTGTGTGTGTGTGTGTGTGTGTGTGTGTGTGTGTGTGTGTGTGTGTGTGTGTGTGTGTGTGTGTGTGAACAATATAACTGAAAAACGAAGAGTCAGTTAAAAGCCAAAGTTGGTATTTAAGTTTAACATCTTTCAAGCACGTGACACAAAGATTTTGATGAAAATTCGTTCACCCTTAACTACCCTTTACATGGAAAATTTTTCGAAAATTTTAATTTTCTCAAAAATGGCTCTAAAGATTTTGATTAAAATGCCATATGCTTTTGCGGTGAATGAAATATATATTTTGAATTTTCTGGCTATAGCCCATGTAGTTCTGTTTACTTTGGATGACTTTTGCGTATTATTAATTAAGGCTTCACGGGTGATCAGCCGTGTGAGGTTTAAAAACATTCAGCTTTCGGCCATTTTGCGTAACTCGTAAGCCGTAAGAGATCTCGTTAAAATACACAAGTTATATCTATATGCATTTTTTGTGCATTTTGGAGACGTTCTTTCTTATTTTTGTGAGTTTTCCAGTACTTAAACTTTTCTCAAATGGAAGGTCGTTATTAACTTTTTTATACGTTAGCCGTGCAAAGAGAACGGAATCTCAAAGCTTTAAAACATTTGACTATCGCTCAAAGCCTACTGTATTCTAATATTCCCCTTGCATCTATAAGAAAATCAGCAGTAATATAAATTCTACAAATGTTTATCTCAACTAACACGAAGAAGATATAGGAATAAGAGTTTGTAAGAATGGTTAGTACAAAAGTAGAGAAAGTCATGTGAGTACAACACATCAGATTTTTGCATTTTTCTTCTGAAAAAGAAGAATTGTGGATTTGGGCTCTTTTTACTTTCTCTACTAGTAAGTAGGGTAAGTATTGTATTCCACCCAAAAATTCGATGTCGAGATTTCACCGGAAATATATGTTTTGAAGCCCCCTGAATCCAAAAAAAGCATTTTTAGAAAAAGGTCCGTGTGTATATGTGTGTGTGTGTGTGTGTGTGTGTGTGTGTGTGTGTGTGTGTGTCTGTGTCTATGGACAGCATAACTCAAAAACGAAAAGTCGGTTAAAAACGAAAGTTGGTATTTAAGTTTATTGTCATTCAAGGATGTCACACGAAGATTTTGAACAAAATAACCCCACCCTAAACTACCCTTTACATGGAAAATTTTTCGAAAATTTTGATTTTCTTGAAAATGGCTCTAACGATTTTGATTAAAATGTCATATGTTTGAGATATTTTGATGACAAATGAAATGCATATCTTGAATTTTCTGGCTATAGCTCTTGTAGTCGTATTTACTCTGGACGACTTTTGCATAACTGGTAAACCGTTACAGATAGACCAAATCGTACTATATAAAAATGTAGATCTTGCCAAAATACACAATTTATGTCTCAATAAATTTTCTTGTAGGGTGAACCATTTCGGAGCTATTCCTTGTTATGTGTGTGAGTTTTGGAAAACTTAGAACTTTAGCGAAATGCAACAACGTTGTTCATTTTTTTATATGTTAATCGTGCAAGGAGAACGGAATCTCAAAGGTCAAAAAGATTTGACTGTCGCACAAAGCCTTCTGTATTCTAATATTGCCCTTGTACCTACAAGGACGTAAGCAATAAGATAATTTGTACAAATGTTTATCTTAACTAACATGAAGAAGATATAGGAACAAGAGTTTGTTAGAATGGTTAGTACAAGAGTAGAGAAAGTCATGTGAGTGCAACATATCAGATGTTTTAATAACTTATCAATTATATTGTAAGCAGCGTGTAATCAAATTATATTTAGTGAAAACAACGTGAGTTTAGTCTTTTTCTGGAATTCCCGCTCATTTTAAAGGGGGGGGGGGGGCGAAACTTATGAAACCCCTGTGTTGTATTGTTTATACCTAGAAGTAAGTTTTAAACATCACCGTGTCCAGCATTAAAACCTTTGTTTCACTTTTACTCCCATCCATTAACAGTTATATTTGAAAAGAATGGAAAGTGAGTACTTGAAAGTTTGCAACACTAGTACTGTCTGTCACCAGCCCATGGTCTAAGGGGAAAGAGGGGCAGGCGAAACCTTAGTTTTGTAAACTTCCCCGCAAACGTTGCTGTGTGAGAGAGAGAGAGAGAGAGAGACAGACAGAGAGACAGACAGAGAGAGAGACAGACAGAGAGAGAGAACAACATAACTAAATAAATGTCGATATCCTCCAAAGACTTAACTTGAAAATTTCCACAAAAGCATTCCCGACATCAAATACACTTTACATAGAAAACCTTTCGAAAGTGTTACTTTTCTCAAAAATCTGATGTGCTGCACTCACATGACTTTCTCTACTTTTGGACTAACCATTCTTACAAACTCTTATTCCTATATCTTCTTCGTGTTAGTTAAAATAAATATTTGTACAAATTATCTTATTGCTTATTTCCTTGTAGGTACAAGGGGAATATTGGAATACAGTAGGCTTTGTGCGATAGTCAAATCTTTTAAAGCTTTGAGATTCCGTTCTCTTTGCACATGTAACATATAAAAAAATGAACAACGATGTTCCATTTCATGAAAGTCCTAGGTACTCCGAAACTCACACCGATAACAAGGAATATCTCCGAAATGGTTCACCCTACAAGAAAATTTATTGAGACATAAATTGTGTATTTTAGCAAGATCTACATTTTTTGTATAGTATGATTTGGTCTATCTAACGGTTTACCAGTTATGCAAAAGTCGTCCAGAGTAAATACGACTATAGGGGCCATAGCCAAAAAATTCAAGATATACATTTCATTTGTCATCAAAATATCTCAAACATATGACATTTTAATAAAAATCGTTAGAGCCATTTTCAAGGAAATCAAAATTTTCGAAAAATTTTCCATGTAAACGGTAGTTTAGGGTGGGGCTATTTTCTTCAAACTCTTCGTGTCACATCCTTAAAAGACATTAAACTTAAATACCAAGTTTGGTTTTTAACCGACTTTTCGTTTTTGAGTTATGCTGTCCACAGACTGACAGACTGACAGACTGACAGACTGACACACAGACACACACACGGACCTTTTTCTAAAAATGCTTTTTTTGGATTCAGGGGGCCTCAAAACATATATTTCCGGTGAAATCTCGACATCGAATTTTTTCGTGGAATACAATACTTCCCCTACTTACCAGTAGAGAAAGTAAAAATAGCGTTAACATTTTGAATGAAATGCCATATACATATTTAAAATATTAGCAACTAAGGTATGTGCGCCAAATAAGGCCATGATAAGGTTTGATTCAATGTTAATTCACATTTACCGTGTCAAATGTTTTAAGATTTGGTAAATTTGTATATTGATCCTTGGGGAAGAGGGAAATGTAAAGTTTATTGGATAACTCTATAAATATGAAGTTGAAACTCTCGGTTTTCCAAAAGGGAACAAATTGGCCTTATAAACATTAGGAGTTGCAAATAAGGCCGCTTCAAATTATTTTAAGTAAAGTACGGAACATGTGAATAGTTAAGTAAGACTGAACAAAAATGTGTTTTATTAAAGAAAAGTAATGAAATATGAAAGCTCAGTAATGATAAATTTACTTACACAAATGAAAAAATTAAAAAGTGAAAATGACAAATGTTAACTTAAGGCTGGTCACACACCGAACACCATACTTCTGCTTTTTTATACCAATATTAAATTCATGAACATATCTGTGATCGTTTTTACCAGTAAAAATCACAAACATGTCAACAACCAAAATTCTTACACAGTACGAAAGTACATTAAATACGCTTAATTTATTTTAGTGAGAAATACATGGCACCATAAACGACAATATATCTACTGCTAAATGAAGTTCATGCTTACAACATGCTTCTATGTTCTCGCACATACTGAGAAGAAAATAGCGGTTGATGCGCTTCAAGTGTCAACAGTGCATGCCGATCAAGAAGATGCTGCCACCTACTGTCATTATGCAAAAGTTTTCAGAAACCATGTACGAGTAGTTGCTCTGCATGTCCTTATTAGGTTCATATACTTTATAAGGGGTAAAGAGAAGGATTCACTATACAAACCCTTTAAATATTTAGACAATAATTTCGTAAACAGTGGGGGAGTAAATGAAATTAATTAATTCGTAATTGGACTTTAAAAGGTAACGTCAGAGAAATCAAATATTAAAATAATATAGCTACTAATAAATACAAACACTAAATGAATATGCACCAGGGAAATAAAAGAAGCAAATATTCTTATCCATTTTTCTCAAAACATTATTACTTTCTCTACTGGTAAGTAGGGGAAGTATTGTATTCCACCCAAAAATTCGAAGTCGAGATTTCACCGGAAATACATGTTTTGAGGCCCCCTGAATCCAAAAAAAAAGCATTTTTAGAAAAAGGTCCGTGTGTGTGTCTGTGTGTTTGTCAGTCTGTCAGTCTGTCAGTCTGTCAGTCTGTGGACAGCATAGCTCAAAAACGAAAAGTCGGTTAAAAACCAAAGTTGGTATTTAAGTTTAATGTCGTTCAAGGATGTGACACGAAGATTTTGAAGAAAATAGCCCCACCCTAAACTACCCTTTACATGGAAAATTTTTATTTTCTTGAAAATGGCTCTAACGATTTTGATTAAAATGTCATACGTTTGAGATTTTTTTATGACAAATGAAATGTATATCTTGAATGTTCTGGCTATAGCCCCTGTAGTCGTATTTAATCTGGACGACTTTTGCATAACTGGTAAACCGTTAGAGATAGACCAAATTATACTATACAAAAATGTAGATCTTGCTATAATACACAATTATGTCTCAATAAATTTTCTTGTAGGGTGAACCATTTCGGAGATATTCCTTGTTATGTGTGTGAGTTTTGGAAAACTTAGAACTTTGGTGAAATGGATCATCGTTGTTCATTTTTTTATATGTTACGTGTGCAAAGACAACATAATCTCAAAGCTTTAAAAGATTTGACAATCGCACAAAGCCTACTGTATTCTAACATTCCCCTTGTACCTACAAGGAAATAAGCAATAAGATAAGTTGTACAAATGTTTATCTCAAGTAACACGAAGAAAATATAGGAATAACAGTTTGTAAGAATGTTTAGTACAAGAGTACAGAAAGTCATGTGAGTGCAACACATCAGATTTTTTCTTTTTGTGCCATTTTTACACTGAGCACCTCAGTCAATCTACATATGATACCCATACGAGATGAATGTTTCTTTGTTCGTCCCGAATGAGTCCCTATACAATTCATCCTGTTGCGATGAAACTTTTTAAGTTGTTGTGCACATACCCGTGAAGGTTTCTGAGTTACTTATTTTACAATAAATAGAACCTGAATAGTTTCAGCAAATTAATGTATCTATCCATCTATCCATCATCATGAACACTGGCCAATGTGAGTTCTATAGACACTTAAATTAGTTTACTATGCATAATTTAATTCTATAATGGAATATGAAATTTCATTTTGCAGCACTTCAGTAGAGAGTAAAGTAAACGAATACTCCTTATATAAAAGAAGGTTATAAGAATTATTTCCAACACCAATGGCAACGCTCATGGAAATGTCTTTTTAGAAGACTGAAGGTATTAACCTTACACTGTGTATATTCAAAGTAAATGTTGGAACGCACGCCCATTGCGATTAACACAAAGAGTGCATCGACGTGCCCTATTCTGTCGTACTCTCGCAAAGACACCAGCCATTTCTCTGGTTTGAAAATTTGTCGGTCTAAAGCTGTGATTAACTGTAAACAATTAGATGTTTGTATTCTCTGTTTATTTCTTGTATTAAGATTGTGTGTAAGATAAATGCAATACTAACTTGCATTATTGATTTTGCAGTAAATACTTAAACTGGGTGGGAGGTAGTAATCTATGACATTAACTCGTCTAGCGCTTAAACGAAGCACCGCAGCAAAAAAAAAATCCTTAACAAAAAGTGTAATTTTGGGACAATTATATATTCTCGATGCTAAAATTTTTAATATGCAATCGAGTCTCATTTATAACAAACAATGAAATTCATGAGATAAACACTAGGCAAAACAGCAACATCCATCATCCCAGTGTAAAACTTTCTTGCTTCCAGAAAGAAGTACGTATAATGAAACTATAAAAATATTTAATGCTCTTCCTAATGACCTTAAGGAAAAAGTTGACAATTTCAATACTTTCAAAATTACTGCTTGCTAAAGAGTAAATATGTTTAAAATCATTTTATTATGTACAATAATGACAAATTATTGCCATGTTAATGTTTATGTATCTTTGTAAGTAGTTTCTAGCTGTTTCAGTGACAAACCACTGTTAATTACATTTGATACCTGCTACTTAACTCTATATGTATTGAACAACTGACAAAACAAGTAATTCATTACTAATTGTATAACTAACTGATGGCACGTGGCAGGAAAAGCCTAGTGAAAGTTCAATACAAAGTTTAATTTGTATTTGTAAATATACATTATGTTAGTATGGGAAGATTTGATTGTGTTTCTCAACGATCCGTGTTTTGTTTTTGTGTCTATATATGTGTTGTTAAACTGTACATTTCCATTCAGATGTTCAATGTTCACGGCCCTCCATGGCTAGTTGTAAACTCGCTGAACGTAATCTAATCTAACCCATCTATCCATCTATCTATCATCTATCCGTTTATCCATCATCTATCCTCTACCTGTCTGTCGATCTATAGGTATATGCCGTTATGCTATCCATTTCACTATGCGACGTATTATACTCAAATGGTTTTCTTTACTCGTTTCTCTTTTACATAACACATTCCATGCCCTTTATCCCCCCCCCTTCTATAAACAGTTCATACAATGCTCAGTATGTTTGACACAGAAACACAACGTATTACATACACAGGCTTTCCTCTATTCACTTTTCTTTGACATAACACATTCACACATCTATCTCTACTCGCTTTTCTTCCTGTAGTATTTATGATTTTTCAAAAGCGCTTTTGCATTGTGTCTTACCGTTGTTTTTATTTATCTTGTTTATTTTGTGTCCTTTATAGCATCTTAAGAGTTTTGATCGTCTCTTTGCTTAAGCGTATTAACTTATTTCTTAATGTCTCCCAGGAAATACAGATGTACTGGGCAGGTGCAACCTAAGTCTAAAGGTTTTAGGTATAAATCGTCAAACTACGAGCAATGCTCGGTATTTCACCTAGTTATTAATATATTTCCTTTGTAACTCGATAGTCATGGAAGAGTCTGAGTCCCAAAGAATGATGCTAATATATTTCTTTTGTAACTCAATACTCATGGAAGAGTCTGAGTCCCAAAGAATGATGCTAATATATTTCTTTTGTAACTCGATACTCATGGAAGAGACTGAGTCCCAAAGAATGATGTTAATATATTTCTTTTGTAACTCGATACTCATGGAAGAGACTCAGTCACAAAGAATGATGCTAATATATTTCCTTTGTAACTCGATACTCATGGAAGAGACTCAGTCACAAAGAATGATGCTAATATATTTCTTTTGTAACTCGATACTCATGGAAGAGACTCAGTCCCAAAGAATGATGCTAATATATTTCCTTTGTAACTCGATACTCATGGAAGAGACTCAGTCACAAAGAATGATGCTAATATATTTCCTTTGTAACTCGATACTCATGGAAGAGACTCAGTCCCAAAGAATGATGCTAATATATTTCCTTTGTAACTCAATACTCATGGAAGAGACTCAGTCACAAAGAATGATGCTAATATATTTCCTTTGTAACTCGATACTCATGGAAGAGACTCAGTCACAAAGAATGATGCTAATATATTTCCTTTGTAACTCAATACTCATGGAAGAGACTCAGTCACAAAGAATGATGCTAATATATTTCCTTTGTAACTCAATACTCATGGAAGAGACTCAGTCACAAAGAATGATGCTAATATATTTCCTTTGTAACTCGATACTCATGGAAGAGACTCAGTCACAAAGAATGATGCTAATATATTTCCTTTGTAACTCGATATTCATGGAAGAGACTCAGTCACAAAGAATGATGCTAATATATTTCCTTTGTAACTCAATACTCATGGAAGAGACTCAGTCCCAAAGAATGATGCTAATATATTTCCTTTGTAACTCAATACTCATGGAAGAGACTCAGTCACAAAGAATGATACTAATATATTTCCTTTGTAACTCAATACTCATGGAAGAGACTCAGTCCCAAAGAATGATGCTAATATATTTCCTTTGTAACTCAATACTCATGGAAGAGACTCAGTCACAAAGAATGATGCTAATATATTTCCTTTGTAACTCGATACTCATGGAAGAGACTCAGTCACAAAGAATGATGCTAATATATTTCCTTTGTAACTCGATACTCATGGAAGAGACTCAGTCACAAAGAATGATGCTAATATATTTCCTTTGTAACTCAATACTCATGGAAGAGACTCAGTCCCAAAGAATGATGCTAATATATTTCCTTTGTAACTCGATACTCATGGAAGAGACTCAGTCCCAAAGAATGATGCTAATATATTTCCTTTGTAACTCAATACTCATGGAAGAGACTCAGTCACAAAGAATGATGCTAATATATTTCCTTTGTAACTCAATACTCATGGAAGAGACTCAGTCACAAAGAATGATGCTAATATATTTCCTTTGTAACTCAATACTCATGGAAGAGACTCAGTCACAAAGAATGATGCTAATATATTTCCTTTGTAACTCAATACTCATGGAAGAGACTCAGTCCCAAAGAATGATGCTAATATATTTCCTTTGTAACTCGATACTCATGGAAGAGACTCAGTCACAAAGAATGATGCTAATATATTTCCTTTGTAACTCGATACTCATGGAAGAGACTCAGTCACAAAGAATGATGCTAATATATTTCCTTTGTAACTCAATACTCATGGAAGAGACTCAGTCACAAAGAATGATGCTAATATATTTCCTTTGTAACTCGATACTCATGAAAGAGACTCAGTCACAAAGAATGATGCTAATATATTTCCGTTGTAACTCGATACTCATGGAAGAGACTCAGTCACAAAGAATGATGCTAATATATTTCCTTTGTAACTCAATACTCATGGAAGAGACTCAGTCACAAAGAATGATGCTAATATATTTCCTTTGTAACTCGATACTCATGGAAGAGACTCAGTCACAAAGAATGATGCTAATATATTTCCTTTGTAACTCGATACTCATGGAAGAGACTCAGTCACTAAGAATGATGCTAATATATTTCCTTTGTAACTCGATACTCATGGAAGAGACTCAGTCCCAAAGAATGATGCTAATATATTTCCTTTGTAACTCGATACTCATGGAAGAGACTCAGTCCCAAAGAATGATGCTAATATATTTCCTTTGTAACTCGATACTCATGGAAGAGACTCAGTCACAAAGAATGATGCTAATATATTTCCTTTGTAACTCGATACTCATGGAAGAGACTCAGTCACAAAGAATGATGCTAATATATTTCCTTTGTAACTCAATACTCATGGAAGAGACTCAGTCCCAAAGAATGATGCTAATATATTTCCTTTGTAACTCAATACTCATGGAAGAGACTCAGTCACAAAGAATGATGCTAATATATTTCCTTTGTAACTCAATACTCATGGAAGAGACTCAGTCCCAAAGAATGATGCTAATATATTTCCTTTGTAACTCAATACTCATGGAAGAGACTCAGTCCCAAAGAATGATGCTAATATATTTCCTTTGTAACTCAATACTCATGGAAGAGACTCAGTCCCAAAGAATGATGCTAATATATTTCCTTTGTAACTCAATACTCATGGAAGAGACTCAGTCCCAAAGAATGATGCTAATATATTTCCTTTGTAACTCAATACTCATGGAAGAGACTCAGTCCCAAAGAATGATGCTAATATATTTCCTTTGTAACTCGATACTCATGGAAGAGACTCAGTCACAAAGAATGATGCTAATATATTTCCTTTGTAACTCGATACTCATGGAAGAGACTCAGTCCCAAAGAATGATGCTAATATATTTCCTTTGTAACTCAATACTCATGGAAGAGACTCAGTCACAAAGAATGATGCTAATATATTTCCTTTGTAACTCAATACTCATGGAAGAGACTCAGTCACAAAGAATGATGCTAATATATTTCCTTTGTAACTCGATACTCATGGAAGAGACTCAGTCACAAAGAATGATGCTAATATATTTCCTTTGTAACTCAATATTCATGGAAGAGACTCAGTCACAAAGAATGATGCTAATATATTTCCTTTGTAACTCGATACTCATGGAAGAGACTCAGTCACAAAGAATGATGCTAATATATTTCCTTTGTAACTCGATACTCATGGAAGAGACTCAGTCACAAAGAATGATGCTAATATATTTCCTTTGTAACTCGATACCCATGGAAGAGACTCAGTCCCAAAGAATGATGCTAATATATTTCCTTTGTAACTCAATACTCATGGAAGAGACTCAGTCACAAAGAATGATGCTAATATATTTCCTTTGTAACTCGATACTCACGGAAGAGACTCAGTCACAAAGAATGATGCTAATATATTTCCTTTGTAACTCAATACCCATGGAAGAGACTCAGTCACAAAGAATGATGCTAATATATTTCATTTGTAACTCAATACTCATGGAAGAGACTCAGTCACAAAGAATGATGCTAATATATTTCCTTTGTAACTCAATACTCATGGAAGAGACTCAGTCACAAAGAATGATGCTAATATATTTCCTTTGTAACTCGATACTCATGGAAGAGACTCCGTCACAAAGAATGATGCTAATATATTTCCTTTGTAACTCAATACTCATGGAAGAGACTCAGTCACAAAGAATGATGCTAATATATTTCCTTTGTAACTCGATACTCATGGAAGAGACTCAGTCACAAAGAATGATGCTAATATATTTCCTTTGTAACTCAATACTCATGGAAGAGACTCAGTCACAAAGAATGATGCTAATATATTTCCTTTGTAACTCGATACTCATGGAAGAGACTCAGTCCCAAAGAATGATGCTAATATATTTCCTTTGTAACTCGATACTCATGGAAGAGACTCAGTCACAAAGAATGATGCTAATATATTTCCTTTGTAACTCGATACTCATGGAAGAGACTCAGTCACAAAGAATGATGCTAATATATTTCCTTTGTAACTCGATACTCATGGAAGAGACTCAGTCCCAAAGAATGATGCTAATATATTTCCTTTGTAACTCAATACTCATGGAAGAGACTCAGTCCCAAAGAATGATGCTAATATATTTCTTTTGTAACTCGATACTCATGGAAGAGACTCAGTCACAAAGAATGATGCTAATATATTTATTTTGTAACTCGATACTCATGGAAGAGACTCAGTCACAAAGAATGATGCTAATATATTTCCTTTGTAACTCAATACTCATGGAAGAGACTCAGTCCCAAAGAATGATGCTAATATATTTCTTTTGTAACTCGATACTCATGGAAGAGACTCAGTCACAAAGAATGATGCTAATATATTTCCTTTGTAACTCAATACTCATGGAAGAGACTCAGTCCCAAAGAATGATGCTAATATATTTCCTGTGTAACTCAATACTCATGGAAGAGACTCAGTCCCAAAGAATGATGCTAATATATTTCCTTTGTAACTCGATACTCATGGAAGAGACTCAGTCCCAAAGAATGATGCTAATATATTTCCTTTGTAACTCGATACTCATGGAAGAGACTCAGTCACAAAGAATGATGCTAATATATTTCCTTTGTAACTCGATACTCATGGAAGAGACTCAGTCACAAAGAATGATGCTAATATATTTCCTTTGTAACTCAATACTCATGGAAGAGACTCAGTCCCAAAGAATGATGCTAATATATTTCCTTTGTAACTCAATACTCATGGAAGAGACTCAGTCACAAAGAATGATGCTAATATATTTCCTTTGTAACTCAATACTCATGGAAGAGACTCAGTCCCAAAGAATGATGCTAATATATTTCCTTTGTAACTCAATACTCATGGAAGAGACTCAGTCCCAAAGAATGATGCTAATATATTTCCTTTGTAACTCAATACTCATGGAAGAGACTCAGTCCCAAAGAATGATGCTAATATATTTCCTTTGTAACTCAATACTCATGGAAGAGACTCAGTCCCAAAGAATGATGCTAATATATTTCCTTTGTAACTCAATACTCATGGAAGAGACTCAGTCCCAAAGAATGATGCTAATATATTTCCTTTGTAACTCGATACTCATGGAAGAGACTCAGTCACAAAGAATGATGCTAATATATTTCCTTTGTATCTCGATACTCATGGAAGAGACTCAGTCCCAAAGAATGATGCTAATATATTTCCTTTGTAACTCAATACTCATGGAAGAGACTCAGTCACAAAGAATGATGCTAATATATTTCCTTTGTAACTCAATACTCATGGAAGAGACTCAGTCACAAAGAATGATGCTAATATATTTCCTTTGTAACTCGATACTCATGGAAGAGACTCAGTCACAAAGAATGATGCTAATATATTTCCTTTGTAACTCAATATTCATGGAAGAGACTCAGTCACAAAGAATGATGCTAATATATTTCCTTTGTAACTCGATACTCATGGAAGAGACTCAGTCACAAAGAATGATGCTAATATATTTCCTTTGTAACTCGATACTCATGGAAGAGACTCAGTCACAAAGAATGATGCTAATATATTTCCTTTGTAACTCGATACCCATGGAAGAGACTCAGTCCCAAAGAATGATGCTAATATATTTCCTTTGTAACTCAATACTCATGGAAGAGACTCAGTCACAAAGAATGATGCTAATATATTTCCTTTGTAACTCGATACTCACGGAAGAGACTCAGTCACAAAGAATGATGCTAATATATTTCCTTTGTAACTCAATACTCATGGAAGAGACTCAGTCACAAAGAATGATGCTAATATATTTCATTTGTAACTCAATACTCATGGAAGAGACTCAGTCACAAAGAATGATGCTAATATATTTCCTTTGTAACTCAATACTCATGGAAGAGACTCAGTCACAAAGAATGATGCTAATATATTTCCTTTGTAACTCGATACTCATGGAAGAGACTCCGTCACAAAGAATGATGCTAATATATTTCCTTTGTAACTCAATACTCATGGAAGAGACTCAGTCACAAAGAATGATGCTAATATATTTCCTTTGTAACTCGATACTCATGGAAGAGACTCAGTCACAAAGAATGATGCTAATATATTTCCTTTGTAACTCAATACTCATGGAAGAGACTCAGTCACAAAGAATGATGCTAATATATTTCCTTTGTAACTCGATACTCATGGAAGAGACTCAGTCCCAAAGAATGATGCTAATATATTTCCTTTGTAACTCGATACTCATGGAAGAGACTCAGTCACAAAGAATGATGCTAATATATTTCCTTTGTAACTCGATACTCATGGAAGAGACTCAGTCACAAAGAATGATGCTAATATATTTCCTTTGTAACTCGATACTCATGGAAGAGACTCAGTCCCAAAGAATGATGCTAATATATTTCCTTTGTAACTCAATACTCATGGAAGAGACTCAGTCCCAAAGAATGATGCTAATATATTTCTTTTGTAACTCGATACTCATGGAAGAGACTCAGTCACAAAGAATGATGCTAATATATTTCTTTTGTAACTCGATACTCATGGAAGAGACTCAGTCACAAAGAATGATGCTAATATATTTCCTTTGTAACTCAATACTCATGGAAGAGACTCAGTCCCAAAGAATGATGCTAATATATTTCTTTTGTAACTCGATACTCATGGAAGAGACTCAGTCACAAAGAATGATGCTAATATATTTCCTTTGTAACTCAATACTCATGGAAGAGACTCAGTCCCAAAGAATGATGCTAATATATTTCCTGTGTAACTCAATACTCATGGAAGAGACTCAGTCCCAAAGAATGATGCTAATATATTTCTTTTGTAACTCGATACTCATGGAAGAGACTGAGTCCCAAAGAATGATGCTAATATATTTCTTTTGTAACTCGATACTCATGGAAGAGACTGAGTCCAAAAGAATGATGCTAATATATTTCTTTTGTAACTCGATACTCATGGAAGAGACTCAGTCACAAAGAATGATGCTAATATATTTCTTTTGTAACTCGATACTCATGGAAGAGACTGAGTCCCAAAGAATGATGCTAATATATTTCCTTTGTAACTCGATACTCATGGAAGAGACTGAGTCCCAAAGAATGATGCTAATATATTTCCTTTGTAACTCGATACTCATGGAAGAGACTCAGTCACAAAGAATGATGCTAATATATTTCCTTTGTAACTCAATACTCATGGAAGAGACTCAGTCACAAAGAATGATGCTAATATATTTCCTTTGTAACTCGATACTCATGGAAGAGACTCAGTCACAAAGAATGATGCTAATATATTTCATTTGTAACTCGATACTCATGGAAGAGACTCAGTCACAAAGAATGATGCTAATATATTTCCTTTGTAACTCAATACTCATGGAAGAGACTCAGTCACAAAGAATGATGCTAATATATTTCCTTTGTAACTCGATACTCATGGAAGAGACTCAGTCACAAAGAATGATGCTAATATATTTCCTTTGTAACTCAATACTCATGGAAGAGACTCAGTCACAAAGAATGATGCTAATATATTTCCTTTGTAACTCGATACTCATGGAAGAGACTCAGTCCCAAAGAATGATGCTAATATATTTCCTTTGTAACTCGATACTCATGGAAGAGACTCAGTCACAAAGAATGATGCTAATATATTTCCTTTGTAACTCGATACTCATGGAAGAGACTCAGTCACAAAGAATGATGCTAATATATTTCCTTTGTAACTCGATACTCATGGAAGAGACTCAGTCCCAAAGAATGATGCTAATATATTTCCTTTGTAACTCAATACTCATGGAAGAGACTCAGTCCCAAAGAATGATGCTAATATATTTCTTTTGTAACTCGATACTCATGGAAGAGACTCAGTCACAAAGAATGATGCTAATATATTTCTTTTGTAACTCGATACTCATGGAAGAGACTCAGTCACAAAGAATGATGCTAATATATTTCCTTTGTAACTCAATACTCATGGAAGAGACTCAGTCCCAAAGAATGATGCTAATATATTTCTTTTGTAACTCGATACTCATGGAAGAGACTCAGTCACAAAGAATGATGCTAATATATTTCCTTTGTAACTCAATACTCATGGAAGAGACTCAGTCCCAAAGAATGATGCTAATATATTTCCTGTGTAACTCAATACTCATGGAAGAGACTCAGTCCCAAAGAATGATGCTAATATATTTCTTTTGTAACTCGATACTCATGGAAGAGACTGAGTCCCAAAGAATGATGCTAATATATTTCTTTTGTAACTCGATACTCATGGAAGAGACTGAGTCCCAAAGAATGATGCTAATATATTTCTTTTGTAACTCGATACTCATGGAAGAGACTCAGTCACAAAGAATGATGCTAATATATTTCTTTTGTAACTCGATACTCATGGAAGAGACTGAGTCCCAAAGAATGATGCTAATATATTTCCTTTGTAACTCGATACTCATGGAAGAGACTGAGTCCCAAAGAATGATGCTAATATATTTCCTTTGTAACTCGATACTCATGGAAGAGACTCAGTCACAAAGAATGATGCTAATATATTTCCTTTGTAACTCAATACTCATGGAAGAGACTCAGTCACAAAGAATGATGCTAATATATTTCCTTTGTAACTCGATACTCATGGAAGAGACTCAGTCACAAAGAATGATGCTAATATATTTCATTTGTAACTCAATACTCATGGAAGAGACTCAGTCACAAAGAATGATGCTAATATATTTCCTTTGTAACTCAATACTCATGGAAGAGACTCAGTCACAAAGAATGATGCTAATATATTTCCTTTGTAACTCGATACTCATGGAAGAGACTCAGTCACAAAGAATGATGCTAATATATTTCCTTTGTAACTCAATACTCATGGAAGAGACTCAGTCACAAAGAATGATGCTAATATATTTCCTTTGTAACTCGATACTCATGGAAGAGACTCAGTCACAAAGAATGATGCTAATATATTTCCTTTGTAACTCAATACTCATGGAAGAGACTCAGTCACAAAGAATGATGCTAATATATTTCCTTTGTAACTCGATACTCATGGAAGAGACTCAGTCCCAAAGAATGATGCTAATATATTTCCTTTGTAACTCGATACTCATGGAAGAGACTCAGTCACAAAGAATGATGCTAATATATTTCCTTTGTAACTCGATACTCATGGAAGAGACTCAGTCACAAAGAATGATGCTAATATATTTCCTTTGTAACTCGATACTCATGGAAGAGACTCAGTCCCAAAGAATGATGCTAATATATTTCCTTTGTAACTCAATACTCATGGAAGAGACTCAGTCCCAAAGAATGATGCTAATATATTTCTTTTGTAACTCGATACTCATGGAAGAGACTCAGTCACAAAGAATGATGCTAATATATTTCTTTTGTAACTCGATACTCATGGAAGAGACTCAGTCACAAAGAATGATGCTAATATATTTCCTTTGTAACTCAATACTCATGGAAGAGACTCAGTCCCAAAGAATGATGCTAATATATTTCTTTTGTAACTCGATACTCATGGAAGAGACTCAGTCACAAAGAATGATGCTAATATATTTCCTTTGTAACTCAATACTCATGGAAGAGACTCAGTCCCAAAGAATGATGCTAATATATTTCCTGTGTAACTCAATACTCATGGAAGAGACTCAGTCCCAAAGAATGATGCTAATATATTTCTTTTGTAACTCGATACTCATGGAAGAGACTGAGTCCCAAAGAATGATGCTAATATATTTCTTTTGTAACTCGATACTCATGGAAGAGACTCAGTCACAAAGAATGATGCTAATATATTTCTTTTGTAACTCGATACTCATGGAAGAGACTCAGTCACAAAGAATGATGCTAATATATTTCTTTTGTAACTCGATACTCATGGAAGAGACTCAGTCACAAAGAATGATGCTAATATATTTCTTTTGTAACTCGATACTCATGGAAGAGACTGAGTCCCAAAGAATGATGCTAATATATTTCTTTTGTAACTCGATACTCATGGAAGAGACTCAGTCACAAAGAATGATGCTAATATATTTCTTTTGTAACTCGATACTCATGGAAGAGACTGAGTCCCAAAGAATGATGCTAATATATTTCCTTTGTAACTCGATACTCATGGAAGAGACTGAGTCCCAAAGAATGATGCTAACATATTTCCTTTGTAACTCGATACTCATGGAAGAGACTCAGTCACAAAG
>CM060964.1:354371932-354609947 GCA_030765045.1 Tenodera sinensis | reverse complement strand
ATGATAATAATAGGTTTAGTAGGTCAGCTACATTAAAGACGGACAAAGCGCGCATAACTTCATGTATTTGGTAGCTCACCTACTAAGCCTAGTAATGAGTCCGCTTGGTATATGCGGATTTCACAAGTCTATAGCCAAATCTTTGACTTACCTTGGACAAAATATTAGTAGGTGGTGTACAATTCCCGTTCCAAGTGCTTGCGCTCTGGTTCCTTTCTCGAGTGACTTACATTCCTCTCGCTTTTATAAACTCTCCATATAACGCCAAAAGCTATTCTTCGCTCTGCTGCTATTTTATAAGCTTATTTTTCTCCTGTGGGAAGATGTCTTGGGCACTATGCTTGTTGTGTATTTTCCTTTTCCTTTCTTTTCGCTAAGGTGGTAAGTAATGACTGTGCATATCGCCCTTAGTCTAATAGGTTATCTAAAAGTCCATTTACTTCTTCACGCTAACTTGTTCTCTACAGAACGTTCTTCATCAAGTGCTTTCGTATGAATAAAATATGGCGTGTGTAATTTTCTATTTAATATATTTCTAATTTTCTTTCTGTGTTAGTTTTTATTTATTAGGAATGATTTGAGGATTTTTAAAATTCTGTCTGATCAGGCTATTGTTTCAAAGCGGCTTCACCTGTACTGTATTGTGTTATAATGTTGATTAGGAATATAAGTAATTTAATATACCACAAACTAATTTTAGCACAAGTTGAACTTGTAACGCTGATGATCTGCATGTTTGCGACACTCTAACGCCCAATACATAATCCTTAATCCACGTCAGGTTCTCCTGTGGTTGTAAGTATGACTGGAAATCATCTGAAGGATTTTTTTTTTTTTTTTTTTTTTTTGCCTTTATTATCGATCAGCGCTGCAGCGCTATACAGATAAGCGAGAATTACAGGGAAATAAATTGAATACAAAAACACAAAAACTTACTACATAAGAACGTGAGTCTGAACAGGAATGAGGTCGACCTCTAATGGCCCCTCAGGGACAAGCACATGGTGAGAATGGTGTAGATCTCAATCCTCTTCTGCGGTGCCTGACGGGTTGTCAGGTGGTAGCAAAAGATCTTGCGGCAGACGACTGCGGATGCGGTTTGGAGGCTGCGACCTATGGCCCAAGGAGAACAAAACCGCACCTGGGACCTGGTGAAGACGACCATAGAAGCGATGAGCCTGATGGCGGATGAAGTCCACTATGGAGGAAATTCCAAGTTCACGGTGTAGCTGAGTGTTGCGAACAAACCAGGGAGCGTGAAGAGCGAGGATCTGAAGGATTAACAGCACGACGTGATATACCAACCAAGATGTCATTGCAGATGAGTGGAATTGCGTTATTATACTCCAATTTTTCAGGATACCGCTCCGTGCATAAGGATCTTGGAGGGTAGTAGTATGTATCAAAGTTGGGGAATTTTTCACAGGGCTTGGGCATCAGCCTAAACTTCAACCTTATATACGCCAAAGTTTGATCCGTGTCACGTGTTATATATATCATGCAGTTTGCAATGTAGAAGGACATTAATCTCGCACATAGTGTAGCTGGTCTTACAGCAAACCCAAACTTAAACGGACTATTCACTTGCACTAGGCGCAATTCACCTTCAGAAGCAATTACGGCACTTACCCGTCGTACCTGAGCGTATGTATCTTTCAAAGAGAGAGCTCCTGCATAGATTTTATAATTGCTATATGAGTCGGCGTCTATGCATTTATCCTTGGTTATTAGCCATTCTTTAGATATAACCATCGCATAAAAGTAGGAAATGTTCTTGCGATATTTGTATTCAATGAAGGCTGCGCATGTAGGTTCATCGAGCTTTACATAAACTGGATTCACTTGCAAAAGCGCCTGTCTACATATTGTGAGGAGGATGATGTATTGAATAAAGCGTTTCATAATCGTTACTAAATACACTCGTAGTATTTTTAAAAGTATCGAATTTAATATGCCTTGATCACTATGGATACCAATCAATAAACTAAGAATAGGAACAAATGATGCGTTAGGAAAAATATAATGGAAATGGCCAACTGGGATATGACTCGCACTTTTATTCCAGTTGGCCATTCCTTTAAATTTCCATTCGCGATTTCCATGGCATGACTGTATTTGAATATGAGATACTAGCTGGCTATGCAACGTTGCAAGGATAGCTTTTTGAACTCGAATGACGATTCAATTTAATTTCTTTCCTCGGTTATTTATTAAACGATTGAAGATTGATGTAGAAGATATTTATAGTAATTCTTGCTATTTACCCCGTATACCTGAAGTTTCGTACAGTCCCGGCTATTAGCTACCAATAAGGGATGGAACTTGTGATATTTCATGCAAAGGATGTGAAACATTGGCGAAATGTCTGCCTTTCTTAGGTAACAGCCTTCCAAATTTCGGAAGTGGTGCATAGCACAGAACACCTAGGAGTATGCATCGCCTGTAGTACCTATCCTTTGGCGATGAAACAGTCGGTCGGAATAGTCCCAGCAAATGTTTAGATACCTATTCACAATAGGTGATCTTTTAAAGCGGTGAACCTTCCTTTTAGTTTCATAGTTATATAATACCATAAAAGCTGCATAGTCCCAACATAATACATAGAACATTAATATACGCACTGAAATAGATGTGAAATTAGTGAATATGAAGATTTCCCAATTGTGTTGTGGGGCCGGATAAATGGCGTAGATGCTTGTTTCAAGGACACTGGAGAGCTACTTGGTTGAAAGAGTCGTTTATCGTCCTCTCTGGACAGCTCCAGCTGTGGGACAGCTCTTTCATCCTGAAATTGTTAGAGAGCTTCGCCCGTCGCTGTGACCTGTAGCCTCCTGTGGTCCCTTCACTTAACCCCTTCCTCCCGAGGGCAGATAACCACCATAGATCTGTGTAGATCGCAGCGCGTGGTTTAACCTAATGTTACAGCTATAGGTTCATTATGTCTAAGGAATTAAAGCAAAATTAACCAATAAAGCTTTTCTGGTTCTCAGTTGTGTTAAACCACACATTAATCACTTGCACATATAACTATATTAAACCGTGAATGTGTTATTGATACTACTTACTAAAGCGCGTCTCACCCTTAAAAGACAGTACACGTTAAATGGAGCGCAGTGTTGCAACATGTACTAGTTGCGAATCTCTCTCCGCGAGCGACTCGAGGTGGCCTGAGTCCTGTACTTTAGTCCTTCAATTGCTGCTTGACGAGACGGACACTTTTAACTTTGGTATCCCTCCACGCCTTTGTTACTGTATGACCTAAATTTACAAATGACTCGTCTATATAAACAATTGATTTCCCCTGGTCCCTAAACCTTTTACGTCTTTTAGATATTTATGTCGCCATCTGATGATATCGATATCGTCTCTTTCCATTAATATGCACTTGTTACCCTTTCTTTCATATTCGAACCCCAAATCAGAGTGGCCCTTGAGAAATTTGGTAGGGTCTCATCACTGTTGAACTGTGACAAAATTATATTCAGCGTGGGTGGAATATTTGCAAACTGTAAAGAATGAACAATTCGCCGCACTCCACCTTGCACTATTCAATCTTATTGCGTTAACCTAGCGTTTTGTGTAGTCCCGCCCTTTTTGCTTTCTTTTTCGATGGCGTTCTTAGAGGTCCTTCCATTAGTTCCTTTTTAATCATACACACTACTGCTTCTGAACACTCAATAGCCTTAGCTGTTTCTTTTACTGCCTTACACGCATTGTACTCCAAAAATAATCTAACACATTCATAATTATTTGGCGTTCCTTACTTCTTAATTTACCAACATATCGTCTCTTCCTAGCTTCCCCCTCCATAACTACAAATATTTACAAAAATATTAAACAAATAACGCAATAACAGCTCACAGTTGCACACACGGCTTCTTTCGAACTAATGCTAGTGCTGCTCCTTATACTATCTTCTGTGTCAGGCCTGACGCTGAATAGATGAATACCTTTTGTTTGCCTTATTGGATAAAAGAAAGAGGTTACTGCCTTTTGGTTTATTTTAAAAACTTTCTCCAACCTTCCTCAACATTTGTTCTCGCTGGTTCCCTGATGTAAACTCAATAACAAAAAAGTTTCACACTGCGTAACTTTTGCAGTGCACATATATAAAATTTTCCGAAAACATTTAATTTAAAAAATTATAACACTTAACTGGGTAAACATAGAGAATTCAAAGTAGGCAGGTAGTAGCACTATAGTTTACTCTACCTAAGAAAAAAATATAGATGCATTCTAGCAGTTAGTTTGTTCGTTAGTGCGTGATGAGTGTAGAAACAGCAAATATCGGACTTCTATTGAAAAAAAACGTTTTCTGAAGAAATTTGGACCTATAGAAATGTATAATGACTCTGAAAAGGATATAACCTGATAGAGAAAAAAATTCTGCATAGGATAATGTGTGCAAACCTGAAATTTATAACAAATGAATATTTATACCATGCTATTAGGAATGTGGCAACAGAGCGAGGGTAGAAAAGGACGCGGCTAATGGCAACTTGTATGCGCTAGATAGAGACAGAGATGTCCCATTTAACTCCATACTGTCTTCTAAGAGTGAAACGCTATATAGTTACTATTTCAAAGTAGATATTTATTTTGTATTTCGCCTGAACTATACATACGTCATAATTTAACAATTAAAATTATACAATAATTTGTTCATAGTATAACTGACTGAACTTGCTGTTTATTTGAAAATGACTTATTTAAATTTAAATGATAATACAGTAAAATTTAAGTTTAAGATAATACATTAAAACCTGATCAAGACAGAAGTAGAATGATCCTACTTTTTTCGCTTTGGCGAAGTTTTAATATTATTTAGATATTCTGGATACTTTCATTATACATACTTTTAACTTTAATCGCATGCATCAGGCCAATAGTTTTAATTTCATGAACTTTATTAAAAAGCACCCATTGTAACATATACGTATGTAGCTTTATATCAACTGCACAATGCAGTATATAATACCTGTGTATGTTTAACAAATTAATTCAGCTCTCTGAACTCTTGTAGATTTGCGTCTTGCCACATTTGAATTATGGCATTGATTGCTTCACAGTATGTTTCACTTTTCCGTAGCTTTTTGGAAAATTTATAGCTAGATAGGTTTTCAAAAAGGCCAGATCTAGCCATAAAAAGGCTAAGTTGGCAACACTGGCCCAAAGCGCTTTTTAATTCTAATATTTTCATTTTATCCTTTAGAGAAAGCACCAAGTATTTATGCGACATTCTTTATCAAGAATTGCATAGCTTTTCTCACAATGCAGAGTGGAAGGGAAATCATTACATTCCTGGCCTTCGAGAAACGTGACACTGGAGGTCAACATTGTCGAGCGGCACCTGCTTTGATATAAACGGACAACAATCAGAACGGGGCGAGGCGGTTATTATCGTGTTCTTAATTTAACTTGCATCGTATTTCGCAGATTGATTTTTGTTGCTTTCAGCGAAACTTGTGAAAACAGTAGTTTATAATGTAAGAATACTTTTATATGCCTGCAAGTGCTATATTTTCGCCTTTTTCTGATTCTAAGCAATGCTGAATGTGCGGGGAAAATCTCAGGTTTGTGGGAAATTCTGTGAAGTGCAGGGCAACTCTGCTTCCCGCTCAGTACCGTCAGGTTGGTATACTGGATACCGCCATTATGAATGTGTTTTCTTTTAATCCCAGAAAAAGAATTATTGGTGTTCTCTGAGTTAGATATCATATCAAATTGGACAATGGCCGAAGCTAAAGCAGTGAAAGACCAAGGAAAAGCTAAGGCTAAACTGGTGTCTCGATCTTCAAGAGCTGGAATACAGTTTCCAGTAGGAAGAATACACCGACTTTTGAAAAACAGAACAACGAGTCATTGCCGTGTTGGAGCAACTGCTGCAGTATACAGCGCAGCAATTCTGGAATATTTAACTGCTGAAGTCCTTGAGTACTTAACCTTATAATGCACACTGGTCCAGCGGCGAAGAAAGCCGAAGTGTTGGAGTCACGTGACTAACATGGCTTGGCGTCACGTGACATGCATCACGTTGAGCGGGAAAGGTAAATACGCGCAAGTGATATCAAGTGCAATATGGAAGTGATTGAAGTGAGCCAAAAAAACAATTTATGTGCGCTGAGTGTGGGAGGTGGTACAAGCAGAGACATTTGCGACGTCACGCTTCCACAGCTCACCCTGGGAGAGTGAATGCCATTGCACCTCTCCAAAAACTTCAGTTTAAGTGCAGCCTTTGCAACTTTGGAGGAAGATCAGAAAGTAGTTTATACGAACACTTGGAACTGATACACGATAGTCGTGTAAAATTGGATGAACTGGAATTCTCATCATTTGGAAACTTCAAGAGTTGGAAAGAAGGAACTGAGGTGGCAGAGGTAGCAGAGACACTGAGCATTGCAGTATCTTTGCTGCAAGAGAACTCGCATGAATAAGTGCTAATGTGAGTTATTTTAAATTATACTATTTACTAAAATTAAAATTGCAGCTAACAGTACCTGAGAGTGACGGTTTAACTGAGAAAAATATATATGTGTGTAATATTGGTATATTCTATTTGAGTGCACCCCGAGCCAGTCCTCCCAGAGGGGATAAAATCCCTATGCTGGTACCGGGGATCGAACTCGGGTCCTCTGCACCAGAGGCAAGCGCGCTACCAACTGCGCTACGGAGGCGGTTTCCGTGTCAGTTCTTTAAAAGAAATGGGGCAAAATTGTATCCACATATGTATGGGATCAACTGTCGACTCAAAAAAATTCAGCCTAAAACTGTTTCCCCACTAATGGTGCACCATACACCTGGCGAGCTGACTGAGTTAACACATACGAATCAAACAAATACACATCGTGCAGTAGAAAACAATTACTGAGCTATAATACACTTTGTAACTAAGTACAGGAGTAAATAATAAAGCACACTAGTAGTAATACAGCCACACGATATCGTGTCAACTCAATACTGATTGTGAGCAGAGAAAAACAAATGATACTCGTGACCTTGTGTATATCAGCTGCTGGTGACGCGTTTCTGTGTGCACAGTGGAAAAACACAGCTTACGGTTCACATGTATTTGGATCTCTCTGTAGAATGGGGTGCTGAGAACCATAGCAGTTAGAGAATCCATAAAAAGTCACTCATACTCTATAGTTAAACCAGTTTAGATCAATCAATGTTAATTGTTCTTCACATATGCCATACACAGAACAAAGCTGATAACGAGAGTAATAAGATTGTAAACTTGCTACCTAAATACTTTTTACAACCACTGAAATTGATTATAATCCATTTAAAATTGTCTATATTTTAAGTGAAAATAGATATGACCTAGCCCCTAGGCACACTCATTACTTAGGCTACATAAAATACTGCTATTCGTTGCATTGTATTTTTATTTATTTCTAGGACATACACAGTGGGAAGCTGGAGTTGTGATTGTGGGAGTAAAACTAATAACCTGTTGGCGTCCAGTACTGTATTTCATCGCATACTTGCCACACTTTCTCGTTCTGGTTATCGTTGCTCTTACCGATGGTGTTGAACGAGCCTATACTTATTATTTTACGATGTGAACTTATAACAGTGTCGGATTTAGGAGTTATGTATGTTCAATATAAATTATTTTGTGATGTAAACTTATAAAATGTTGGTATTCAGGAGTTATGTATGTTACATTTTCATAATTTTCAGACATAAAATATTAAAACTGTTAATATTCAGAGGAAGTTATGAGTTCAGAACCCAATTATTTTGTGATGTAACTCAAAAAAGTGTTGGTATTCTGAAGGAGTTGTGTGTGTTCAATGTCAATTATTTTGTGATGAAAATTTATAAAAGTGTGTATTCAGAAGTTTAGGACTTGTAAATTACCTATGTAAAACTAGGTAAATAAAGTGTTGTTTATTAAATGGGGAAAAAGTTGTTCATACTTTCTTCATAAAGTGAAAATATACAGCGCAACCATTTTGCAAAGAATAAATTATTTATGAGCGGCTGTGATAACTTTCAGTAGCTAGTGTACAATAACGGGAGTAATTCCGGGATTACAATGAACGAAATGTAACACAATTACTAGTTTAGCGACATTTCTTACTTCACCATCTTGGCAGTTTGCAAACTGATGGCATCAACATTCAAGAATATATTACAATACGCTAAATACTCTACTTTCTCTGGTAAACTGAACAGATAGCAGTGATGGCATGTTATCTTTAATATTCCAGGTGTTGAGAAATCTTTATTTTATTATGCAGTGATTGCTTGCCTATAAATCAAGTTGGTGTGACTGAACATTATGTGATGTTAGATTTGTTACTTCCTACACCAGCAACAATTCTTCTGAAGTGAGAGGGATGAGGTAAACTGCACTTTAAGCAGCAGGATAAGTAAAAAAAAAAAAAAAAAAAAAAAAAAAAAAAAAAAAAAAAAAAAAAAAAAAAAAAAAAACCGTGCATGAACATATAACTGAATCACAAGGGTATATTTTTGTTTCATTAACAGAAGCTGTACACACATGTTTATCTTCTTCCTGTTACACAGTGGGTTTTACTCTGCATTTCATGTGCAATATACTCTACCTGATCACATACGAATAGTTTATACTGACTTAAATGACTCACCAGATTTTCAAATTAAGTCCAATCATTACTGAGATTGAAAGACACTGTTGTTATACACACACCTTTTTAAAACACTTTAACTTCTAAAGAAACTAACACTTTGAAACCTACAATGTGCTCAAGCACTGCCATAAAATCACTTTCATACACAAACAGTAAGTAGTTTTCACTTTCAATCATAACAAATGGAGAGAACACCGTTTTTAAAAGTTCCCAAATGACAAAATCTTCTTGTTTTGACACCATTCTCTGAAAGCTACCTCTTCCTGAAGTCTCTGCTATCACCTTTCTCCAGGATCCTTCTGAATTGATGCTAATGCTGTGCTGAAATATTTCGGTTGGTTCTCAAGGATAGTTGGTGTGCATCTTCTTTGAGCTAATAACGTTATAATTTGACTTGCAGCCACAACACAACAGCTCTGCGGCTCTGAAACAACAGAAATAGGTCACCTGGTGATAGCATTTGTAAGAAATACAGGTTATTTCAAATCTCAAAAAAATTATAGCTTACCTTATTTCATAAAAAATGCAGTAAACAAGCCACAGCTCCTTCAATAACAAACTGACAACCATATTTGCAGCAAGTGTTACGTGACGCCCAGCTGAGCGCCCAGCCATGTTAGTCACGTGACTCCAACACTTCGGCTTTCTTCGCCGCTGGACCGGTGTGCAATATACGGTTAAGTTGCATGGTCTGTAGCAGAAAATAGCAATGCTGCTTGTCGTTGAGCGATTATTTCCCTATACAAGGACACGCCCTTAAAATGCTGGGTGATGCGTTCCAGGCATTACAAGTGACAACACTCCTCGGATATTCACATAGCTACACCAGTAGGGAAAATATATAACACAATATTCAGGTTGTTTATAAAGTCACTTATCATTTCTGTTTAAACAAAAAAAATTTATTTTCTTGCAAGACACGCCCTTAAAATGCTGGGTGATGCGTTCCAGGCATTACAAGTGACAACACTCCTCGGATATTCACATAGCTACACTAGTAGGGAAAATATATAACACAATATTCAGGTTGTTTATAAAGTCACTTATCATTTCTGTTTAAACAAAAAAAATTTATTTTCTTGCAAGACACGCCCTTAAAATGCTGGGTGATGCGCTCCAGGCATTACAAGTGACAACACTCCTCGGATATTCACATAGCTACACCAGAAGGGAAAAAATATAACACAATATTCAGGTTGTTTATAAAGTCACTTATCATTTCTGTTTAAAGAAAAAAATTTTATTTTCTTGCAAATAATCTAAAGCAATGTTACCAATAGAAGAAAGAATAACTGTTGTTTCTTACCACCGTGTGGAATGTCGTAAGAGGAAGCATGGAAAAGTTTCATGCGCAAGTTTTAAAGATTGTCTCCTACTGGACATGCCACTAAGAACATGGTGAACTGGTAGTATTGCTGGTCAACAGCGAACTGCATCAGACCGGCTGTATCAGATGAAGTCTGCACCAGCTGAAGACATGACGTAACACCAAAGTAAGGGGCAAAGCAATACTTCACCCTGCTTTACCCTCTCTCCTCCAAACTACATAAGCAGTGATGTTAACAGCATTTAATATTTTCTTTTTGTCACTGTATTTTGTTACATCAGTAAAGTCATCCAGTAACACATTGAGAACATAGAAAAAAACAGCTTAAACAGATGCTGTAACACAAAAGCATGTACATATATGTATCTTTAACAAAAAAGCTTAAAGAGATTCTGTAACACAAAAACTTGTACATACTCGCGTGTATCTGAAAAAAAGTAATACATGGTATCAAGATATTTAGTTATTTCGTAATGAGAGTTTGGACCAATCAACACTGAGAATAAGATGATCATAGCCATGTCCGTTTAAAGTAGCAATAGCCTTGGCAGCATCAGATCTGGTCTTGAAGTGCACATAAGCGAAACCCTTGCAGCGGCCGGTCCTATCCTTTGCCAGGAAGCGCTTCTCTATGGGACCAAACGGCTTCACCAGTTCCTCGAGGTCTTTCTCAGTGGTATTCTGTGATAGGTTTGATACATGAATTGCGTTGATGAAGTTGGTCGTGACCTCGCCTTTCTTGTTGTTTCCTTCACGCATATTTGGAGGAATGTACTTGTTCATGGTCTTGGGTTTCTCCTCCGCACCACCCACAGCACCTTCTCCATTTAGTTTCTTCTCCTCTGGCTTCTTCGCAGCTGGCAGAACAGCATCCTTATAGGGACATTTGGATGTCCAATGGTCACCGCTACATTTGCGGCACTTCACGACGCCTTTCTCACCCATTCCCTTCAGCTTTTCTAAACCACGTTCATCTGGTTTGTTTTCCTCTTCCTTATTGGTGAGAAATTGCATAAATACATCCTCCGCAATAAGAGTAGTTGCTGGATCCGGTCCAGGCTTGTCATCCTTTGACGGGCCAAATTTGGCCCAAGTGTTTCTCATGGCCACACATTTTGAAACTTTGCGTTTCTCTATCTTGATGGTCCTAACTACCTTCACCTTCCTTCCAAACTCGTTAAATTTATATTCAGTAACTATTTTGTATTCACCTTCAATCACTACTTCAGGTGGTGGGAGTACATCAGGTGGTGGAAGTACAGCAGGTGGTGGAGGTACTTCAAGAGTTTCATTTTCTTCTACGTCATCTGCCCAACTACCGGTTGCTTCACCTACGACTGGCATCCTGATTAATTTCTGTTTAGATATCTGCTTCTTTTCCTAACTGCACAAATATCTTCTCCTTTCAGTAACAGGAAGTAAATTTTCCAGAACGCCTGTTGTCTGTTACGCAACAATCAATATACCAACCTTAACAGTTCAGCTAGTTATATCTGTTCAATCATTCTGATTTCGGAATTCTATTGCTATTATTCTAGTCTGTGCAGTAAAGGAGTTCATAAAATTTACAGCATTAATTTCACACTTTCCGCAAATCATCTTAAATAATGACTTGAAGAAAATTCTGAAGCATGTGGCAGCACTGCTATGCTGGTTACATCATCTTTCTACATTTTTTCATACTGGATACAGCGTCAATAAATAAACCAACAACAATAAATCCATTTTTTCATTTCAATATTAAACTTATAACTATGCTTAGAAATACTAAATATTTTCCAAATCTGACTCACGCATAGATACGACATAGCTGTTTCGGAACCGCGAAAATACAAAGTAAACTTCCTACATATTTATGTTAGCAAAGTTACCAGAGTTTTAACGCAAAATATTTTATGACCTCAAAGTAATGATCCATGATTTTCTCTGTCCTTTCACGTGGTCATTCATATGTAGTAAAACCACAATTACGAATTGAGGTTGTGAATTTACAAACGCAGTTTTGAAATCACAATTACAAAATAAGGCTGGTTTAGCTTTATTTAGACAACTGGATATGACAAGATTCCGTCTTCAGTAATAGAAGTGTTAACAACTCATTGTAATTAATTTATGTACTTATAGACCGATCAAATTACAAAATTCTAGGTAACTTGCAGTCTGCATTTAGATTTGAGGTTGTAATCTTAGCATTTAGATTATTACATAATTTTACATATTTTGCTGATATTACATATTTCATTACATATTTTGATGTTTTTTTGTTACACAATTATGTACATATTTCGCACCTTGATATTACATAAAGATCCGGGCTCTTGTGATGACTTTCAAATTCAGTCCTCTTCACAGGACCAGCAGAATAAAATTAAATAAAGAAGGGTAACGAATTACTGTTTGAGAAAAACATAAATACCAGAAAATCCAAACCAGTAACAAGGAATGTTTCGGAAACGGTTAACGCCACAAAAAAATTGATTTACAGTATAAAAATCCCCTGTGTGAGATGTAGGTGAAAAATTCAAAGCTGTGCTAAACAGGAATCCAGGATAGTCTGCGCTTGTGTCCGTGTCTAAAGTGCTAAATGGGGACAGTGTCGATTTACCAAAACATTTCTCTGCAAATCAGATTCCTATGCTAAAATATGCTCCTGTTACTTCGTGTGACGTGGGGAGAACCTTCTCTGCTTATAAGAACATTTTATCCGATAGGAGACAAACAATGACCCCTGAAAATATTGAAAAGTATATGGTTATTGACTACGTTGAAAGAAGCAAAAGACTCAAAATAAAAATGCGTGGTTCATTGTATGTCAAGAGATAAAAAAAAGTATGATCATAATTATTGCTCTGATGCGTTTATATAATATATAGAGATTTAACAGGTTTACTTATTGACAGTATGATCATAATTATTGCTCTGATGCGTTTATATAATATATAGAGATTTAACAGGTTTACTTATTGACAGTATGATCATAATTACTTTGTTTAATGCGTTAATACTCGTATCATGTATTGCTGATGCTACTTCGCGTAATATTATTTATGGTCACGGGAACAAAGGATATGTCTTTTTTTTTTTTTTTTTTTTCTTTTCTTTTCCTTGGCCAAGAGCTCTATCGGAAGCTATACGGCCACACTAACTATAGAGGTAGTAATTTGTCGTACCAACAGTACGAAATTGAAGATATCATTAACCGAATGATATTGCGGGCACATTCATAAATGCAGGTTTACTACTAGATGCTAAAAGTAAGCAAAACGTGATTTAGTATATGATATAAAAATTCAGAGGAGAAGATCGGAGTAAAATAAAGAGTAAGAAAGTATCAAAATCGAAAACCACAACGTTGTATATGACGAAAAATCGCCTGTAAAACGCGCTCATTTTTTATAGTCAATAAATAATTGATTGACACCGGAAAAACTATAATTTGGGAGTATAGGTCTGAATAAAATCGTTCTACCTTGTGTGCAAGGTTCGGACATCCTAATAAAAGATGGTCTACGGTGGCCTCTTGACCACAGTTGCAATAAGGTGTGCTCCCAGAACCATAGCGGAATAAATACGCCGGAGTGTAACAGTGACCCACACGCATCCGCGAGAACAGTGAGATGAAGTGACGCGGGTAACGTAAAGAAGCAAACCATGGACGATTGAGGGGCTGCAAGAGTGGAAGACAGGGACAAAAAACATGTTCTGTATTAGTAAAGGCTTCCCAGTCCTGGATCCATTGAGAAAGAAGAGAATGTTTGCCAGATCTAAATAATTCCCGTGGGGGTACAGTGATTGGAAAAATTTCATCGGAAAAGCAAGCAGATTTGGCTAATTTATCGGCGATCTCGTTACCATAGATACCAGAATGACTAGGTATCCAAGCAAAGAGCACCCTTGTGATCCCTAGGGTAAGATGGAGTGATTTGAGTGCCTGTACATACCAACAAGTACTGGGTGATAACGAAGGGCTATGTAGTGTCTGCAACACACTCAAGGAATCAGTATAAATATTTGCTGTTATGAATTCCGTATTTCTAAGAAAGTCTAGCACCTTGTAGATGGCGAAAAGCTCTGCAAAATAATTAGAGCAAAAATCCGGTAGCCGAAAGGTACGTCGTATTTCCAACTCTGGTGAGAAAAAAGCTGATCCTACCCTCGGAGGGTCCCCCTGACGTGATCCATCGGTAAAAAAAGTTAGGCGGCCATCTCCTGCCACAGGAATAGGAGCCTGGAATAATAGTCATGCTCGGAAGTCTACAGGATAATCTAAAATGCGCACACAGGCCGTAACATACGTAATGGTATGTAAGCCTGTGACAAAGTCAAAAGAATAGCATGGGTAAGTTTCTGCACGTTGTAAAAACCGGGCGTGATTTGTCAGAAATCGGTAGGCTAGCATGAGTGGTAAGGTCATGACTTCCGTATGAAGCCGCCCTTCTGGACAGCGTTCCAGTAACAATTGTAACTTAGGGAATAGTGGAAAAGTTATACTGCCCCAACGGGCGAGAAGATAACGTAAAGCCACCACTGGGGCAAGATGTTTCAAAGGGGTGAGGCCTAGTTCTCTGTGCATTACCATTATTGGTGTCGAGTGGGCATAGCCCACTATAAGTCGAAGAAATCGATTGAGGCTGACTTGTAAGGGCATTAATGCACCTGTAGCAGCTATACCCCAGAGAAAGATTCCATAGGTGATCATACCCTGCACTACAGCCTTGTACAGGTGCAAAAGTACCTTGGGGTGGGAACCCCAGTTTTTCCATAATAACGCACGAAAGAAGTGGAGCTTACTGTCCAACCTGTTACGTAAGCAAGAAATATGTGCCCGCCAGTTTAGTCGATGATCAAGTGTGATACCCAAGAAGGTGTATGTATTAACCTCACGTACAGGTTGGGATTCCCAGTAAATTGGGGGAAGGCAAATGTGTCGACGATTGCGGGTAAAATGTACCAGAGCAGCTTTCTCTTTATTCACTGTTAGTCCGTTAGAGTCGGTCCACTCTCTCAAGGCTTTCACGGCGTTATTTAAGGAAACACGAGGTTGTGCTACATTGCCACCAGGCACGTATAGTACGATGTCATCCGCGTATACCAGTAGTCGAGCATGAGGTAGAACCACCTCCGCCATTCCTGTGATATAAACCAGAAATAGGAGTGAACTAAGGCATGAACCCTGTGGCAAACCCTCACTTGTAGTCCGGGGTCCCACCAAAGTACCCCCAGAACGCACTGTAATGCGGCGTTCCACAAATAGCTGATATAATAAGTTACAAAATCGCGTTGGTACACCGAGTTGTGTCAGCCGTTTAAAAAGTATGATCAGAGAAACACAATCAAAACCTCGTGCAATATCTAGAAAAAGTGCATCTAGGGTAGTATTATCTTTATAGGATAAGTAGATATCTGTTACCAGAAGGGATAAGCTATCGAGAGTAGAGCGGCCTCTGCGGAAGCCGTTGTACCATTTAGGGAAAAAATGTCGATGTTCCAGCCAATGATACAGCCGGGAGGCGAGGAGACGTTCAATTATTTTGCGGGGGCAAGAGGATAAAGCAATGGGTCGAAAGTTAGATGGAGAAGTGGGAGTTCTTCCTGGTTTCAAGAAGGGGAGCACTGTGAAGTGCTTCCAGGTAACAGGCAGAATACCATAACTCAGAAAATAATTAAAGCAAAGTAAAAGCTGCTCCTTCCAGGAATGTGGCAGCTGCCGGAGCATCGCATAGGAGATCTCATCAGGACCAGGGGAGGTGGATTTAGTACCCGACAGAGCAACTACAAACTCCGACTGGGTGAAAGGATCCAGTAAGGGATCATCAGGTATGGAAACAAGCGAAAGCATACAAGGTGGAGGAGGTGATATTGAATCAGGCGTACACATATACAAAAAACTAGTGAGGATCTCAGGTTCTAAGGGATTTTGTAAGCTACGTGAAGGTAATTCACCTCTAAAGGAACGATATAATGTCCACAGTTCCTGAATAGGAGTTTCGAAGGAAAAGGAACTGACCTTCCTTAGCCAAGCAAGTCTCTTTACTGAGCGGAGATACCTTCTTGTCACCGCTACCTGTTTTTTATAGTGTAAATAGTCCGCGAGGGATAGCGAGCGCCGGTAAGTAGCCATTGCTTGTCTGCGTCGAGTTATATAATTGGAACATTCTGGGGTCCACCAAATTGGAAATCGTCGTCTCCTTGCACGAGGTACGTAGTAGGGATGAAATGTATCCAAGTAGGCATGTAGAATCTCCATGAATTCGGTATACTTATGTATCCCACGAGAATTTGACAATAATCCTAAGCGCTCCTTAAGGAAATTTCGGAAGTTATCCCAATTGATATGGGACAGTCTACGACGGGGCATAGGAGGAGGTGTTACATATTGTGAAGGGGAGCGATATTGCAGCAATATAGGGAAATGGTCACTTCCCCACGAATCGGGTAAAATGGACCAATTCCAAAGAGTAGAGTGACCAGGGCTGCACAAGGCCAAATCAAGTACTGCTGGAACAGTACCTGGTGCAGGAGTGCGTGTAGGTAAAGGATGATTTAAGCAGCTAATCTGGCGATGAAGTAGACAGTGTGCTAGGGAAGCACCTTCCCTCGTATCTAGAGAATTGCCCCAAAAGGAGTGTCGGAGATTAAAATCGCCTAAGATAATAAATGGTGGCCGCAAATGTTGGAAGAATCGATCCCATTGAGCCTCAGTAGGGCGAGAAGTAGGGGGATTATATATTGCAATAATTGTGAGGGAGCCGAGTAGTATTCCTACTGATTGTACGTTGGGTGGAGTGTACGGGCACATGTACTCCGTAAAAGAAAGTGATTGATGCACCATGAGTGCTACACCACCGTAACCATCCGCGCGGTCTGAACGGACAATACGAAAGGAAGGTAGAGAAAAGGGTACACCCGGTTTCAGCCACGTTTCGCAAAAGGCTGCCACATGTATATTATAGTTACATAGGTGAAATGTGAGTTCTGGAAGCTTAGAATGTAAACTTCGGGCATTCCACTGCAATAAATTAAGCATTGTCGGAAACTAGAGTTTCTAAGGAATCGGAGATATGAGGAATGTCACAAGAATAATCGGTAATAAGCTTCCGAGCGTAATCTAGAATTTGATGCATTTGGGTTACCGACAAATGGAGCCCAAAGTCTCGACTGAAACATTCTGAGAGTTGCATGGCAGGGGCCACGGGTAGTGGCTGAATATCCCTAGGAGAAGTGGAGGATCGGTCTCTCGGTAACATAGGGTTGCCGTCGCCTCCAGTAGGGGAATATATGGCTGAATGAGAAACCGAGGGGCATCTACCCGACAGAGCGTATAAAGCATCAGTGTAAGATTTTAAGAGTTTTGAAGAGCCAAGCTGTATGTTATCTTTCTGCAATTCTTTAACTTTGCGCTTTTTTATGTGGTTGAAGAGAGGTGAGATGGAGCATTAGAAGAGTAAATATGACCAGTCGGGGGCGTCACTGAGCACAAACTACTCAAAGCAGAGACGGCCACTCTTTCCGGTGTACTCAAAAACTCTTTGTGGAAAATGGGTTTGTTCTGTGTAATCCGTGGTATCTGTTTAGCCGCCTGTAAAAAGGTACAATTTTCAGAGAGCATCAGGCGTTGTATTTGTAGTTGGCGTATTCGTTCCGAACAGTTTGACTCATTGGCCTCATGCGGACCCCCGCAATGAATACAACGAGCCATTTCAGATGAGCATGCGGAGAGCAAATGGGCTTCACCACAACGCACACATCGGGCTTTGCTGCGGCAAACCGTTGAAGTATGTCCATAACGCACACAATTTGTACAGAACCGCAATGCCGGTAGATAAGGTTCCACAGGAAGAGAACAATAGTATAAATATATTTTGTCTGGAAGGGAGGAAGCACGCCAAGTAATTACAATTGATGCGGTCGGTAGGTATTGTACTATGCCGTCAATCATAACTTTCCTGTTTAACCGTCGGACTCGGCTAACTGGAAAACGCCCATTGGCCTGTAATTCAGTCAAAATTTCAGATTCCGGGCAATCCTTATCTACCTGGCGGACAATGCCCTGCTTATAAAGTAGATTGAAGGGAATAAAGCCCTTCAAGTGGTGTTTCACTAATAAAGGGGATTGTAACAAATTGTTTGCCTGATCGGCAGTATTAAAAGTAACTATAACCTTTCGGTTACCACTTGGCCGGATAGAGTGTATTCCCCGAAGGTCATTTGTATGTAATAGTTTACCTATTGCAACGAAATTTAATGACTTACGTTCTTCCTGTAAGGGAACAAGATGGACTTCATATGGACCCAAATCGGTGTCCAGATACCTATCTGTACTCAGCGTGGGCCCTGGTGGGTCCTTCGTAGGTTGCGGGCGATCCTTCTCCATTTTTGGAACCCCTTCTAAATAGTCGTCACAAATGGGGACTCAAAAAGAACACACACAAACTTGAACGCTATGAAATAAAAAAAAATAATAATGTCCTCCTGCTAGTTAATGTAGCCAGCTGTCGACTGAGCTCTACCAAGCCTGAGAGGAAAGTGATATCCTTATTTCTTTTTTAACTAAAAGAAAATATATATATTTTTCACCACGCTATCTAACGCACAAGCAAAAAGGATATGTTACATTTGAAGCAGAGTGTAAAACGTCAGAGGGAGAGAATAAACAATAGAGTGTTTTTCAGGTTCGGTTGTGTCAATCACAAGTTGTCGCACCTCAACGACGAGCTTCGATGTATACTGCATATATTCTTTTTTCAATTCTTTATTGCTCATAAAACTTATAATACAAGCATGGAGCATTGTCAAATGCTAATACTTGAATAAAAGTTACATCATGGCGCATAATTAGACTTACGGTTAGTAAAGATAATCTACTTTCTGTCATTTACAAATTTTAGCTTTTGTACTTTATATTTGTTATGTTTTATTAACTATTTTGTCACTTTTGTATAAGTATTCTTTGTCTTTTTGGCAGCCTGTAACTGTAACAGGAAGATATTAAAATAAATCATTATACAAACATGGAATATTGAATATACAAAAAATACATTAACGGTGCACATTAATTTAACATCTCCTCTAACCTGTATGGGCACTTTTCAATTAGATAATTCTTTAACTCTTTAGCAAAGGAGTTTTTTCTTGAGTGCTCTTTTATACTTATTGGTAGGGCATTATATAATATCATTCCCATTACAATCGGATCCTTTTTGGTTGAAGCCTTATTTAAGTTCGTTCTATGGTAATTTTCATTCCCTCTGGTGTTATATGTATGGTTATCTGTGTTTTTGTAGATGATTTGTTTTGAGTCGGTATGATACTCTGTGGTATGATTGCTTGCAACCAATGGCAGCAAATCACGCACTGCCATCTTGGTAAACGGAAATCGCCATTTGGTGGAAGGCAGACAGGAGGTGAGTGTATATAAATCGCATGTAATCCTTGTTAGTTAAATACTAATTACTCACATTAAAACTGATATGACATTGGCAGGAATCCTTTTTCCACAGCAGGCCAAAGGTGAATCAAACTTCTTTAATCTGCCCATTATTTCAAAAGTTAAAATTATTGCTTGTAAGGCCACGCTATGGCTGTCGCATGTTTGCAAGAAACTAAATCTTATGTGCCTAATTTTATCGCGAAGGTATGAAAAAAGCTTCTTTTTAGTAGTAGTGTAATTATTCCCCCTATAGAATATGGCTGAAATAAAACATTGAGCAAACCATGTAAGAAAATATGACTTTGTTAACGCATCAAACATTGCTAACATTGAATTCAAGCATTTCCATTTCCTTGTGTTAAGGGTATTAACGAGTGCTGGAATTTGGAAAATGGCTGTTGCAAATCACGACGGTACAGCAGAGTTGCGAATGAAAATGAAATATCAAACTGGTTTCTAAGTTCAGTATCTTCCAAGGATGCAACACGAAAGGTTTCAGGAATATCCCCTCTCCCCAAACTACCATTTACAGGGAACAGCCCAATTTTTCTCTTTAACAGTTTTGATTAAAATACCACATATGTAATGTATTTTCATGCATGAGTGTCGGCAGACTTTTTTCCAGGGGGGGGGGCACATGTTGGAAATTTGCAATCATATAATATTAAATCATCATTTTATTGTCAAAATTTATAATATTTGTTGCAGATAACCGTATTACTTTGTGCTAAATAAAAATTGTTCTTTACATCAAAATTAAAATAATAGTTTAATAGCCAGTAACTGGCTGCACATTAAGTTCACCAACTCTTCCACGAGGGGCCGTGCCCGCCCCCTTGCCCCCGTTTCGCGACGCCCATGTTTTCATGACAAAAATGCGTATCTTGTATTTTTAGGGAATAGCCTCTGTGATCCTCTCCATTATGAAAGACTATTGCTTAACTGGTAAACCGCAAGAGATAGAGGTAATCCTACTAGGCTCTAAAAAATGTAGATCTTGTTACATTTTTGTGGAGATAACCATTTTCAAGATAATCATTGTTATTGGTCTGAATTTTTAAATGTTTATGCTTTCCTCAAGTAGAAAGTCATTAATTTTTTTTCCTCCTGGTAATTCAAAGAGAAGAGAATTTCAAGTGCATCACATAACGACCACCTCTTAAAAGATTTGACAATGGCTTAAAGCGGTGGTGTCAATTGTAGCCCTGAGTGGCAATGCCACGGAGAGAGCCAGTCGCTGTGCCCAGGGCATAGAGGGCTAATGCTTCAGTGCAGTTTTCCGTGTGATGCAGGCAGGGCAATGGCTACATCCGAGAGTCAGACATGAGTCATTTGGATTTATCTGTTTTGAATGGGAAAAACAATTCCTCTGCAGGGTTGTCAGTAGTAGTATTCAGTACCTAATATGCAACCAGTATCTTGCATTAAAAAATACAACACACAAAGGCATTATGAACGTAAAGTAAATAATGCAGCAGTTCAGCTGGAGCTGACAAAAGTACAATGTGAGTGTCGCCTTCATGAGAAATTTGACAATTCATGCTCAGACGCACTGATCAAATTCTACTGGAAACTTGACAATAGGCGTTTCCCAAATTTAATTCTCAACACAGCAAAAACTACTAAATTGTATGGTAGTACCCACCTTTGTGAACAGGGTTTGTCTATAATTAAGCTCCTGAAAACTCGCCACTGAAACAGACTCTCGGATAGCAATTTGGCATCCACTCTTAGAATCTATCTTTGTAATGTTATTGAGCTAAATTTTGAAAAGTGTGTGAATTCAAAAATATGTCAAGTGCTGATCCTACAAATGTGTAATATGTGGTATTTTACTCAGGTTTTCAGTAAGATTGTCTTAAATTCATTATGCAAACGCTTGACACTAAAATATCCATCTTTTTAAGGACAGTAGTTTTCAAACAACTTACAAGTAGTTCTCCCCTTTAATTTTGGAGGAAATCATCAACCCCTGTTACTAGTAATGTTTTGCGTTATTTCACTTATTTGAAGATGGTGCAAGTAAATATTATGTTGCTTATGTTTAATCAAAATAGCTAAGAATATCCATTTAAGGAATAACAGGATTTGAAAGCTGCCATTGGGGAACGTTTATTTTCTCCAATTGTAAAATTTTTACAAGGATCGTCAAATTCTATGTACATAAATTACAAGTATATTTACATAAATATGAGACTAGTTGAGAATATTGGGAAGTGCAATATACCATATTTTATCAATTTTTGTACTCTTCTACAGAGTAAAATGCCTTTTCTAATAGATAAGATTTAATATTCTTTAGTTTGATTTTTTCATTTGTTATCTGTTTAATTCTAGATGGTAGATGGTTGTACAGATCTTTGCTACTATTTTCTATGCACTTATTATTTAGACCACCTATAAGTCTATTTCTAAAATAATTTTCTTTTGTTCTAGTGTTATATTTATGGATTTTGCTGTTTTTGTTTTGATTATAACTTTTTAATGTGAGTTTAGTACATTCATATATATATACAAAGAAGGCAACGTTAGAATATTTAGTTTTTTAAACACATTTCTACATGAATCTCTTTTTTCTATTCCTGCAATTAAGCGTACTGCTCTCTTTTGCAGCCTAAACAGCCTTAGAAGTAATGTTTTATGTGTTGTGCCCCATAATACCACTCCATATAGTACATAGCCATGTACTATTTGTATAAATATAGATGTATCTGAGACAAATTCATATTAAAGGCACTATTAGTGGTACTGTATAGTTAGTCTCTTATTTATTTATTTATTTATTTATTTATTTATTTATTTATTTATTTATTTATTTATTTATTTATTTATTTATTTATTTATTTATTTATTTATTTATTTATTTATTTATTTATTTATTTATTTATTTATTTATTTATTTATTTATTTATTTATTTATTTATTTATTTATTTATTTATTTATTTATTTATTTATTTATTTATTTATTTATTTATTTATTTATTTATTTATTTATTTATTTATTTATTTATTTATTTATTTATTTATTTATTTATTTATTTATTTATTTATTTATTTATTTATTTATTTATTTATTTATTTATTTATTTATTTATTTATTTATTTATTTATTTATTTATTTATTTATTTATTTATTTATTTATTTATTTATTTATTTATTTATTTATTTATTTATTTATTTATTTATTTATTTATTTATTTATTCATTCATTTGAAAATTGATTTTGACATTTTTACATCTGGGATTGAAAAGTAATAAAAACATCTCTAATAGGTATGTGTCTAAATGGTGTACTTCACAGTTTGGAAATGCTAACCCAAGGGCTAGGGTCGGTCTAATAACACCTATAATTCAGCCTAATCATCAGAAAGTTGCAACTATTTTACTATTTTAATCAACTAGAATAACTATGTCAAGTAGTTTACTATTTATGAATGAGAAGTACTGCTCCCCTTCATAGATTCAACTTGTATCTGTGCTATGTATCTTTGTAGGCAATTCTGAAGGAAAACATTCATAGGCATACACACTCTAAGAAAGGTTTTATCCATGTATGCAACCAAGCTGCAAGTAAACAGGAGCCAGGTGAGTACGTTTCTAGGGTTGATATGTATTATATCATGTTTGGCTCCCTGCTTGCAGAACGAGGCCAGCGGAGCCCTGAACTGCCAATGATCTTTACACCACTGGCTTAAAGCTTGCTGTATATTCCCTTAGGGCCCTGTGCTGTTGCTTAGCAAGCAGGAAACACAGGTTCTATTCCTGCTACCAGCATGAGGTTTTCTTTTACTGGGCCCCTCAGGGGCCTACAATAGTAGGTAAAGGAAGTGGCACACCAGGAGCCCCTTCTACACTCTCGATTGGGTTCCTCTAAGGGGTAAGAAGTCCTATGCCAAATGCACAATGAACATTGGTCCACAGTTGTATTTTTGACCTCCAGTCTGATACTTCCTTGAACACCTGGAATTATACTCTGGTGTTTAGCGATGGGTAGTGCTACAGAATCAGTTTGTCAGCAACTCCACATTGATTCTTAAAATTCAGACACTCGTATCTCAGTTGCTCTCTGTGAATACCAGTTAGTTTTTACATGGACCTCAGGCCATGTGGGTATTCCCAGAAATGAGGAGGCAGGTGTGGCTGCTAAGTCTGCATGTTACCTTCCGAAGTTATCCACCCATACACTGCCTTATACAGATGAGCGGTGGTACTTCCGTTACCAGCTATTTGCTCTCTGGCAGCTGTTATGGGAAGTGTTAATTGCTACTCCATTGCAATCAAGGACACTGTACAACTGTGACTAATCTCTTGTGATTCATGACAATCAGGTCACTCTAACATGACAGTGCATAGATCACACTCACACCTCACATGGGTATCTTTTGAGTGATGCCTATCTACCCCTCTTGCGATGTTTGCCTCTCGTGTTGCATATTTTTCTTGATTGTTCACCATGTACTCGTGTGCGCCAGTTCCAGGGTGTTAGTGTGCCTCAGTTCTGGGCAACACCCCAGTCACTGTAAATAAGGCACTATGGTACATCGTCAATATTGGGTTTGCTAAGCAAGTGTAGGTTGGACTTTATCTTTTGAATCCTCTAAGTCTTATAGGGCATGGTATTCATTTATTTTAGCATTTTAGCCTTTTAACTCTTTAGTGTTTTTAGTTTTACTTTTTAATCGTTTAATTGCTTTATTTTTCACTTTTGAGTTTTCGTCTGTTGAGGCTTGTGAGCTTTTTCCATTTCTAATGTTTTAGCTTTTAGCGTTTTACTTTTTACTACAGTAGAATCAACATGATTATAGGGGGCGATGCTTTAGCCACACGTTAGAATGATCCTGCAGTATATCAAAGTGTAAGCTGAGAAGAGGCAAAATTTGATGCTGCACAGGTGGTGGGAAACATTCTTGCAATAATAAATTATTACAGTATATTGTAAAGTATGTAATATGCGGTAAAATACACCACTTTTAAATGCAATTGCACACCAGTTATGCTAGTGTGTATTCCAATCCTGCAACCGATCTTAATTTATACAGTACATACAATTACACTATACCCATTTTACACTAACCTAATTTTGCCTTAAAGAAACCCATAAGTTTTGTTTGATGGCATAATTCATAATGTATTTTTCTCCATGTTCATTTGATTGTAGCAACATGGAGATGAATACTATTCATTTTGCTCATCCATACACAGAATCATGATGGCACTATCCCAACCACTTCCCAAACTATGCACAAACGGCTGTTACTTTCTTGACCTCCGCCATAAGTAAAGGGTACAATATATTTTCAGGGGACATACTTTCTCCCACATTAAACTCAAATCCACTATTTTGGGCTTCTACTGTACTTAGCTTCCACCTTTTAACTTTTCCAGTTTTATCTGAAGCTTAGAAGTTTCCTAACTTGTGAGTTTTCACATTTTAGTTCTTCACTTTGCGCCCAAATGTTCACGGGCCCTTAAACTCTACTCTCTCACTCCCTGAACAGTGTGATGGATACCATTCACACCAACTGGAGGATGCAGAGTTGCAATGGTTGACTGGGTAATCGCGTAATTCCCAGCCCCTGGTTATCATGTAAGACAATGTTCATATCTGCTGATAAAGGTCAGTCTTGGGGAGGGGCCATTGCATGAGCTAATGCACCCTTGCAGGTAATTTGGTCCATCTGCTTATATCCTAGTGTGAGCAAGGCCCAGGCCAGAACTCTCAGCTAAGCTGGGGTGGCATCCAGGTTGTGAGCATGCCATGTGACACATTTGCAATGGTGGAGGATTAAGTCACCATTGTACAGAATAAAACCTCACCAAAATATGAAAAGTTAAGAGTAACAAAAGCAGCCAAGACAAGGTGGTCCTCACTACCTGGTAATTACTAGAACAGATGAAGGAAAGAAATTTACATCGGTGAATCCATTTGTTATCCAGAAGGTTCTTAATGAAAGAGGCCCAGCAAAGTCTTACACTAGACTGTGAAATGGCTAGCTCCTGGTTGGGTTCAGGGGAAAGAACAAGGCAAATACTTGCCCACACGTACCCTGTTCCGTACCTTCGTTCAGCTAGATCTACAAAGGATTAAGACATGATATGAGACCATTGAAGTTAGGCCATATGTATTAAACATTCATGTATTCATATTCCAGTTGTGTTAATTGCAGCGGTGAACATCCATCAAGTTCCTGAGACTGCCTCTGCTTTGTGGAGGAAAGATCCATCTAGAAGGTCCTGTTAGGGAACTGTCCTCAGAAGTCCAGAAATTATTGCATATGTACCAACTATCTATGCCAAAGCGTAGCACCTGTAGCTCAGTGGCAGGTGAACTTGTAGCTCGTTAGGAAATTGCATCTCAAACCAGTGATGCAAGTGAGGCCACATCTTCAGACAAGATTCTCATAGCCAGATCACCTCCAAAGCCTTCAACACTTTAGTCCACATCAACCTCTACTAAGTCAGCAACTGTAAAGAAGGGCTCTGAAAGATCGCCACCAAAAGTGTTGACCCCAATGAATAGGCCTGCCAAGCCTGTGATTATCTTCACCAAAAACGTTCAAGATCCAATATAAGAGATCTGACTTCCTTAACGAGATATACAAGTTTGCTCACAGTGCAACAGAGGGAAAGGAAAGTCCATGAGCATCATCTTGGAGATCCCCTTCTAGGGAATCTCCAAAGATGGAGACTGATCAGTGACTTTCACCTTCATATACTTTTCTCAGCTACACATGGCTATTCATGCTTACTTTCGCTACTGTGTAAAGTAAGTAGGAGAAGTATTGTATTCTGCCCAAAATTTTGCTGTAGAGATTTCACCAGTAATATATGTTTTGAGGCCCCTTGAATAAAAAAAAATTTATAGAAAAAGGTCCATGTGTGTGCATGCATGCGTGTATGTGTACATGTACAGCATAACTCAAAAACGAAAGGTTGGTTAAAAACCAAAGTGATTTTTTGAAAAGTGGCTCATCATGATTTTGATTAAAATGCTGTATGTTTAAGATATTTTTATGACAAATGAAATGCATATTTTGCATTTTATGGTTATAGCCTATGTGGTCCTCAATTAAAAACAAATTTAGAGACTAAAAGCTTTACTTATTTTAGCAATTGCTGCAAGTTTTTGAAATGATGAAGTCATCATGAAACATAAATCTGGAGGTTTCAAGAACTTGCAGCAATTACTAAGATAAGCTTTTAGTCTTTAAATTTTAGATTTTGTTGCTTCATTGTTAACAGCTTCAGTTTTTTCATTGAATTCTATGTAGCCTTGTTTAGTGTTGATGACTTTCCATGAACGGTAAACCGTAAAAGATAGAGCAAATACTATACAAAGATGTAGAACTTGTTGAAACTTAGAAGTCATCCACCTACAAGGAAATAAGAAATAAAAGGATTTCTGCAAATGTTCGTCAACTAACATGAAGATAGAGAAATAAGCATTTGTAAGGGTAGTTTGTATAAGAGTAGAGAAAGTAATGTGAGTGCAGCAGATCAGAGTTTTTGTTTCTTGTTTGTTACTTTCTTTCCATTTCATGCTCATGCAAGTAAAAAATAATATTAAAGCCATTTCATAACCACCAGCTTTGAAAAGATCTGATAATTTTTTAACATACTGTGTTCTTACACCTATAAGAAAACGTTTAAAGGGTAATGAAGGTTAGTCTGTATTAACAACAAGTAGACAGGAGAATAAGCTTGTGTAAGCAGAGAAAGTTATACGAGTATAGCACATCAGATTTTTCTACTTTGAGCTTTGCATGTTAATTTTGCTTTACAGCTTCTTGATGTATAAACATTAAACCTCCATTTCCATTTCCATTACTTTAATGCTGGGTTGCAAGGACGTACTTGCAGGTTTCATTAGCGCTAATGTTCATTTGTCTCTGAAATGGGTTGCAAGTCCAATCTACAGCACTAATCAGTTGAGTATCACTATTGGTCTACTCACAGACGTATATACAGTTAGTGAATGGTTGCTATTATTGCTTTCATTTTGTGGTTTTCTGTTCATATTTTTCATATTAGGACATCCCCAGATACAAGTATCTTCATCTGACAAAGAGGCTGTATTGGATCTGAATGCATTTTGTTGAAGATTGTGTATGTACTAAAAGCCTTCCTTCATCACAAAATACTTTTTTATCTGTATTTTTGTCACAGATTTATGTTTCCAATTTTGAAAAGCTGCCATACCCAATGCGAGAAAATGAAGAGCTTCCTCTATCTGCTATCTCCTTGTACATGAAACTCACTAATCATGTTGTTTATGTCATTGCACCGTCAAAGCTGCTAGCATATTTTAGTGATTCCTGGGTAGGTGCAAAGTTATCCTGAGTTAATAAGTAGTGGTTTAAGAACATAATGTTGCCTCATAAAAACATTCGAGCCAAACACTGTCCTTTTAAAAATAAAACTTTACACCTATATTTTTGTTCTACATTTTGGCATGCAAAAAGCATAAAACGACTTTATCAACAAAATTAGAAGTGCAATCCCGCACACGTGACAGTTGTTTGTTGCAGTGACATAGATGTGATTAAGGTAACTATGTAGCCGACTACACTGGCTCTGTCAACCTTCATGTTCTCTTATTCACTTATGCCAACAAACTTACTATTGGTGTTTTTAAACACACAAGCCGTGTGTGGGCAATGTTTGAGAGTTCCAGTTCTACCTCTCAATTCATGTTCTCTTCTTGAAGACGAGAGTTCATCAGTGAAGACGAGAGTTTACCGATCGTATAAGGTCGTTCTTGCAAGTGCCTGAAGTTTAGACTTCAGTTGTTTACCCAGTCATTAACTAAATTATTTGTTGGCATAAATAAATATTAACTTAATGTTTGTTTTAATGTACAACTGAAATGTGTGTCTTGTCATGGTTTTGAAGGTGCCTGGTTGTACTTTTATGTCATTTTGTAAAATAAAAATTCTCTTGTTGTTGGCGGAACATAGGGGACTTCAAAATCTGTGTTTAACAAGCATGCTTATTTATTTGAAGGAAAATTGTGTTTTATTTACGTTGTTAACATGCATGCTTACGTATTTTAAGTAAAGTGTTTGTGTTTTATTTACATTGACCATTTGTGTGTATGAAGATTGAAGAACAAGGGTGCTGCAAAATTAAAATGTTTTAGAAATTTGAAAACATGGCACAGGTAGAAACTGAGTTGTAACTCTGAAGTCTGTTTTGTTCTCTAAGAAACTGCTAAGAAAGGAAAGTTGAAAGATGAATATTTGAGTGATACCCCTAATACCGTAATACAAAGTTCTGTTTCCTACGATGGTTTTACTCTGCAATAGTTCATAATTGTGAAGTATGCACAGATAACTGAACTGTTCTACTTTCCTTTCTCAGCAGTTGAATGGCTCTGGAATATGTTGTTAAATGAGTCTGATTAAATTATCGAGATTTCGTGAGCATTGAACTCCCTACCAAAACAACATTTTCAATTTATTCCAAACAATTAATTGGTGGTAAACATAAAGGCAATAGCAATGGTTTCTATTTTTTAATGTAGATGAAGGTGAAGAGAATCAATGCACATATGTCGTCATTGTTTTTAATATCAGAGAATTAGTATAACATTCAATAAATTAGGATACCACTTTCATGGATTTTGGAGCCATCAAACACACTTTATTTCTAGAATTTTTTAGTATATTTATACAACTTTTCAATTCTCAAACAGGTAAAATATGCTCTAGGACAGCACTGTCCAATGCCTTGCCTGTGATGTATCTTTGTGGTGCACTCCTTATGGGGAGTAAGTACAGAGAATTTGGTCAGAAAATGATAAAATGAGTTTTTATTTTTATTCCTTGATATATATATATATATATATATATATATATATATAGAGAGAGAGAGAGAGAGAGAGAGAGCGAGAGAGTCATGAAATATATTTTTTATTCATTTTGGCAGATTTGAGGCTATTTTACAGGGTATTGAATTTATGCCATGCCCGCATTTGGCAAGGACTACATAAGATATTCGCTCATACTTCTAAATCTCATATCGATTCAGTGGGTCTTTAATTGCTTTAGTAATTTAACCTCAGGATTTATTTCATTATTAAGTGATCAAAAGTGATCTGCCACTACTGATTTTTCTATCTGTTTATATTTGATGTTTCTAAAATGTTCTTTTTTTCTGGTATCCAAATGTCGTTTTGTCTTACCAATGTAAACCTTATCGCAATCTAGGAAGTCAACTTGATAAATGCCAGATTTCTTTCAATTTGGAATATTGTGCTTTTTAGAAATTTTCAACATATTTTTTATCTTATATTTATTTTGAGGAGTTAACATAATGCCATGTTCTTTAAACATTTTTTAACATTTTTTATTAGCCTGAGGGCGGTAAGTACACTTTTAAAGTTTGCAGTCATCTTTTATTTTTTTGAGAGTGGAAGCTTCATCTACGGCTTTTTGATATTTAAATTTCTGTATATTTTCTGTATAAATTCTGTACTAAAACTGTTAAGTAATGCCATGCTAATAATGTGTTCATATTCTGTAATAAATTCTTCCTTATTAAGGGGTATATTTATCAACCTATAAATTTTACTGTTGAAAATGGCAAATTTATATGCAGGAGGGTTAAAACTTTTGTTTTTTATATAAATATCCTTATGTGTCAACTTTGTATGAGTGCCAAAATTCCGTTCATTATTTTTTCTTAAGATCCTCAAATCCAGGAATGGAATCCTGGATGCTGGGTGGGTCGTGTCACCAAAAGCATTAGGTGCAGCTTGGCAGGGATGATGTGCACTTTGTAAAGAAACTCTCTCCGTCCCTTGTCTATGGGATCCAGGTAGAGGGGCGGTATGTGGGGGCATTGAATTCCACTGGGGTCCCTCTGGAACACCATAAGACCTTTTCTCTGTTGGAATTGGGTAGTGTTGCTACTGAGCTCAATAACTTGAGTGGGATTGTGAGAGTGTTGTACGAGAAGTTCTGTCCTTCAAGCTGTTGGGTGAGCAGCAGTTCGTTCATCTCTGCTGTTTTACTCTGGTGTCTGAGTATCACATCTTCAACCGCAGATTTTATGATATCTATATTCATGAACCCAAGATATGCGGTTTGTTATTTCAAGTTCGCACACTGGGTACTGGGGAGCATCCAATCCAATTTGTTGATTGACAAAGTTTCATAACAGGCCAGCTCTTCATGCAACTTCTGCATGCCAGATATTTTTACACAAGTATTATGAAAAATGTATACACAGAAATTATGTGCTTTTAATTTAGAAGGTGGAGGCGAGTTAAGGCAACATATTGATGAGATTTGTCAAAAACTGGAAAATGTTGATATTTACTTTTTGCACTTATTATGCTTATACTTTGTACTTTAATAGCACACTTTTGTTTTCATAACATACATGTAGCTTTACATTTCACTTTCACTTTATAGTGTTGGAAAGCACATTTCATGATATAAAAGTTTACAGCTGGTTTGGTAATGATTTATAGATAAACAAAGATGGAAGCAACTCCTAAAATAAACAATACTGTTCCCCAGCCCCGGCACCTCCTCCCCCCCCCCCCCCCAAAAAAAAAGAAAAAAATAGAAAGCACTGAAAATTGTAGTTAGAGATATTCCATACTTTCGTTTTACACTCATTGTTCAAATCTAAACAATGTGCAATTAAACCTGATAAATGCATTTCAAGCAATTGAATTGTTTGTCTAACTTAAAATTGATTAGGTAGACAATGATTAAGGGTTTAAAGAAACTGATGATAAACTTCCTTTAAAAATAAACATTGAATATTCATCTTTGGTCGAAGCTTTATGTGAAGGTGTTTACAGCCAGTGAAAATAGGGTGTGTGAGTGGGTGGTCCCTTCAAAATCTTGGTTATTTGGGTCTGAAGTCAGCTTAAAACCTAAAACAGCCACATAACTATAAGGTTAATCTGTGAAAAGCTAAAAGATGAAGTTGAAATAAACAGTTAAAACACTAAGAGGTGAAAGATCAGAAGGTTAAAATATTATAAATCAAATCTTACAAGTTTAAATCACAGATAAAACTAAAAAAAGAAGTTAGACTTGTTTATTGAATTATTTGGGTGACAAACCTCTATGCCCTAGCTACAGCTGCTGGGTTGTTGCCTAAAATGGAACCAAGAGTAAAACCCAGGCCAATGGACTCACGAAGGACGTGTGATACTTAGGGTCCTACTGCAAACATTGATCCAACAGGTCCACGGCACCATGCAAAACAGGTCCATGGTAGCACTTGTGTGACCTATTCTTAAGGGGATACAGAATGCCTTATCTTGACAGTGTTAAATTGCACCATATTGTCACCACGTCCGCCGCATCTGATTGCCGCACTGGGGAGGGGGGACCCAGCCAGTCGCCTACCTGGCCTAACGACCAGCCTTGAGGAGGGAGCAGTGTCACCCATCGCATTATTGTCGGCACTACCGCAAAAGAGGGAAAGGGATAGAGACTTCTGGAATTCTCTGCTTTGTATTTCACCGCAATAATAGCTGAACTTTCCTGAAGATTCCAGAATAGTGCCTGGGAGAGATAAATAGTGATAAAGTGTGAGAAGGAACAGTTCTTGTGTTACGAATTCGGAGCCGTGCTGTTGGTGAATCGGGAAAGACTTTCTTGCTGTTGCAACGAGTGTACAAAGTTACTGTTTACGGAAATAAAAGTGTTTCTTTATCTCGACTACATCTGTCTTCTTTACTTTACACCCACCAAAGTCACAGCATATAAGGAACATTTTCTAAGTAACTATGTGATCTAGAAAGCTCACACTTTTAAAGTTTGTGGGCTTAACTTCCTTTAAATAGTTGAAACAACAGTTAACGGAAGACTTTAGGCTTGAAGTGCGGAGAGCAGTGCTGGCATGAAGAGTGGTCAGTTCTCTGCGGTAATAAGCTTAGAGAAGTGAAAGAACTTTAGATAAACTAGGTAACTCCTTCACGCATATTTGTCGCAAGGAGATTAACTTGGCTCAATTGCAAATTGGAAAGTGCAGTTTTTGCATGGTTACCTATTTAAACAGGAGCCTGCTCTTTGTCTGCTGTGCAACAACCTTCTGTCAGTCTGTCATGTGCTGCTAGAGTGTTTCTCTGCGGCAGCTGCCTGCCAGGCTTGTAGAGGAATTTTTAAGTTCCAGTTCTACCTCTCAAACATTGCCCATACACAGCTTGTGTGTTTAAAAACACCAACAGTAAGTTTGTTGGCATAAATAAATAATAATTACCATCTGAAGGTTATTTAATCCTGGGATATAAAGTACTTACAATAGTAAGTCACCATTGAGGTAATTGTCTCTGATGTGAGACTGCCTTTGTGGTTTACCAGGAGAAATATGAACTGGTTTGAGAATTCAATGCCATTCTGGCAGATTGTAACAGTAGCTCAATGGTTAGAGCAGCCGCCTGGTAAGCAGAAGGTCTGTGGTTCAAGTCCCAGCTGTGGCATTGAATTTTTAAGTTCCAGTTCTACCTCTCAAATAGTTGTTATATGTTGAACATAAAAACGAAGCACTAATGAAGGGAAATCATGTAAACCATTCAGCAATCAGAGCGGAGAAGTCCCGCCCATCTAACACACACCTCCGGCTCAAGCCCAGCTAATCCCCTGTGAGTGGCCCAGATATAGATACGGCAGCTCCAGTCATAAACGATTCTGCTGTAACTGAATCTTTGCCGAGAAGGCTCAGATCACGCCACTGATGATGTCCACCACAGGTGTGAACGAAACGTCTGGGCCTCAAAACTCCAGCAGACCACGACTTTTCAGCCTGGAAGAAATCTCTAGCCTTAATTATCGACATAGTCTGTGCTTACTCCTCTCTGCAAATTTTTCCTCTGGTGACTTCTAATATTAATTGAAATTTCATGTCAGAGCTATTTCCTTCACCGCTCACCTACTACATAGGCAGGACCCATATGTGTTATTCGTAGTGGATCAAGCGGCATGTGAGCAGGTTTTCTCTCCGGGTTCTCCAATTTCCCCTGCCATTCATTCCACCAATTGCTCCATTATCACCCTTCCAACCATCCAATTCGCCTGCATTTCATATCATCCTCTTGCTCACAATCATACCTGGTGCTTAGCTGATGACCTGCTTCCAGGTTTTCACTCTGTCTGGTCCAGAGGTCCCTCTGCTCCCCGACAGGCATCTGACTCTAGACTGGCTTGTAAGTCCTAGGGGATGTAAGTCCTATATAAGGGGAGGGTAATCAGAGAAAGAAGAACTATTTCCTTCCAAAGATCTTAACATTACAAACTCATGAAGTACGTTTTTGTAAATCTAAAGCTATATTCAGTACTTCCCTAACCAATGCTTTCTCTTTTTCCACTCAAAAGAAGGTTACTTGCCCAAACGGTGGTTGTGATGGCACCTGCACCTCCTTAAGCAAAGTTAAATGTGCCCAAGCTTATTAGAAAGTTGGACAGCTTCTTCTAAAACATTCTAATTGTGTTCTTGAATCCTTATTTAAATGATGCGTGCATTTATGACCATGGCTTGTGTGTTAAAAAACACCAGCAGTACGTTACTTGGCATAAATAAATTATTCTTATCTACGTTTGGCACTTTGATGTTAAAAATACCTGCTACTACTGATGAAATTCTAGGATTAAAACAATTATCAGAACACACAATGGGAGAGAATATTTTTAAACTTCTTGATAGTTTCATAAGATTAAAATTAAATTTGTCGTGGGATTGGTGTGTAATTTTTTCAACTGATTGTGCAGCTTTGTTGGCAGATAAAAAGAAGCTAGACTTTTCTTTCCAGAACATCTAGGTGGTGTTAGTGATGAACAAGGTGAACAGGTTCATCAGGACATTTTCATCACAGAGAAGAGTTAGTAAGGTCATAAGGACCCAGCAATGATGGGTGATTATTGTTGGTTGCTTGTGATGGAAAGCAGACAGGAGAATAAAAGTCAATCACTTAGTACCAAGCACATTTAAGCAGGATTACAGGTATGTACCTTAATTATTCCAAATATTATGCATGCACATAATGCAACTTAGTGAATTAATCCTAATTCACCATGATGTATAGTAGTATACCATACTGAGGCGATATTGATTGGAAGAAGCCTCCTAAAATATTTAAAATGTATGTTTATAGTGGTAGCAGAGAAAGCCCCTTAAAATTGTGAATCATTGTTCTAGTGGGCAATGATGTAGATAGTTAATTTTCTTGTTCATGTGTTATTTCGATTGGCGTCGCGTCTGTTACACTAAGTCCGGGTAAAAACTCTAATATTACGGCATATACGCCATAATATACAAATATTCGTGTGTATTAGTAGGAAGGATATATTAACTTACGACGCATGTCACAATATAAAAAGAACTTCTTGAACATAGAATAGTGCGTAGTCCGTGGCATCAGCGGGTGAACCCTGTACATAGGAAAGGACGCCAATCCATCATATCTAAACGTGTATTCTCGTGTGATAGTAAAAATAAACTAATTCAACAAATTAAATGTGAGCTTCTAATTAATCAAACCGCGCATCAACCTGCACCACTCCCTAGATAGGTACATTTAACAGGACTGCATGAAGAAAGAAAGAATCGTTCATGCTCACCGCTGTGTTAGCCCGGCAAGGAAGGATTGACGGCCCCCCCACACCAAATAGCAAATGGTACCCTTAGGTCTCAGTGAGGTAAGCCCCACGCAAGAAGAGGGAACGTTACCAATTGGAAACTACTGGGGTCAACAGTGCAACGATTCACATCATTACAAATGTTGCATCAACGTGTGGCTAGTAAGAATAAATAACACATCGTTACAATACTATATCACAAAAAGTGTGACATGTGTGATTTGAAATCTCATAGTTGATAACCTCAATGTCTTCATACTTTTTAGCTTAACGTGATAGGAGATTTCTGTGGTGATTTACAGCATCAGCACATCCTTTTCCTTACTTACCTACTTTTACCGCCAAGGCATGAAAAAAGCTCTTTTCTTTTAAAGTAGTGATACTATTCCCAATATGGCTTGAATAAGCGATTAAGGAAACTGGTGATGAGAGTTCAAAAATGATCAGACTTGATCACATGATTAAGTTCGTTATCTCTGAAGTTTCCTTATCGTTTTTAGAGTTATTTAACATATTTCGCTTAGTGATAATGTTCCTTAAATATATTAAAAATATTATTGCATGCATGTAAAACAAAGTTTTGGATTAATGTAAATTCACCATGATAATAGGACTATACCATATGTCATATATTATTGTAAATGAAAAAAACGTTTCTGCAATGGATGGCTAAAATCAATTTACATTTCGTCTACCATAAAGAAGGAGGTCTAATTGAACCTTCAATAAAGTTCCAGCTAGCTAGATTGCATAATTTCTGAGAAAACAGCACCTAATTTTGGTTAAATTAACTTTATCGAGATAGTCGGTACTTACTCCTCTTCAGCAAATTTTTACTCTGGTGACTTCTAATATTATTTGAAATTTCAAGCCAAATCTATTTCCTTCCTAATATCTTAACAGTACAAACTCATGAAGTGTATTTTTGTTACATCTAAAACTATATTCTCTACTTCCCTAACCAGTGCTTTCCCTTTTTCATCTCAAAAGAAGGTTACTTGCCCAAAGGGTGGTTGTGATAGTACCTGCTCCTCCTTAAGCATGACTTAAATGTGCCCAAGCACATAAGAAAGTTGGGCAGCCTGTTCTAGAACATTCTAATTGTGTTCTTGAATCCTTATTTAAATGTGTGCATTTATGACCATTGCACCACCCTTATTCAAAACTATCCCGTCCTTGCACTAGACACAGAAATTCTTTAATGATTTGAAGCTTTCTGAGGACTGGTTATTTACTAAGGCTCTGCAGTATAGTAGTAGTCAACTGATTGGTGATTCCCTAACAAAGCTTTCAAACCCAAGTCTTAATCATGGTTAGCATGGCATAGATAGTGATTTTGTTTTCTTCCTTATTAATCCTTAAATGATTCACAATATTCTCATTTATTTACAATGGAATGACCATCAGGTCAAGGCTGTAACACTCATTTGTTCCAAAGTTGACTTTTACGTGGAGGAAGGCTGGGACAAAAATAGACTTTGCTGTGTATTGCACTTCTCAGCAGATGGCATTCTTACAATGGCACCTGCAGCAATGTTTGAACAACCTTAGAGAATGGAGCTGCAAAAACAATGTCTGTGTCGCAATCTGCATTAATTTCTGGTGTCGTAGGAGACAATTACCACCTTCACTCCGTTTTGGTCCAGATTTACTTCCCTTCGCAGAAGACACGCGCTTCCTGGGTTTGATCTTGGACAGGAAGCTTAGTTGGTCGTCGCATATTGCACAGCTAAGAGCATGATGTGACCGTTCCCTAAATGTCATGCAAATACTAAATGGTAAATCGTGGGTAGTGGAACGGGCTACTTTGTTGTGAATGTATCTCGCACTCATCCGATCCAAACTAGACTATGTGTGTATTGTTTATTGGCAGCACAACCATGTGTACTGAGAAGATTAGACGCAGTCCACAATAGGGGCATCTGCATAGGAATAGGAGCTCTTCCAACAAGCCCATTTGTGAGCCTTTATGCAGAGTCCGCAGAACCTCCTCTGCAATCTTGCGGTGAGATTCTCCTAGCAAATTACGGTTGTGTGCTTAGATCAGGCCTGCACAGGGTTTCTGCTCCCGAAGCCGGCTAGGGAGCGGAGTACAGCTACTGGCAGCGCTCTTGTTTAGGAGTGGACAGAGAGAAGAAGTATCATACATTGCATACTACTCAGCCACGATATGAATACACGCTAAGGAAGACGCCACAGTTTTGTTTGCTATCTTAAGTCTAGGGATCTGTGCGGAGTGAGGGAACGAGAGGGGAAAGGCCATACTGAGAATGTACAGTCATACAATGTAAACAGTACTCACCTGCTGATGTCTTTACATTAGCAACATATCCTTTCTTTCCTGGCACAACAAATATTATGCGAAAGAGCGTCATCAAAAAGAAGATTTTTGGTGGTAATTATTTTAAAAATTTGCATTAAAAGCTTAATATAGCGGTGTTTTCTGTTGAATATTATACTAAAACTTCGCATTAATTTCCCACAAAACAGACTCTTGGATAGCAATTTGGCATCCATTCTTAGAATCTGTCTTTGTAAGCCAAATTTTGAAAAGTGTGCGATTTGAAAAATATGCCAAGTGACTGATCCTACAAATGTGTAACATGTATTTTACTTAGGTTTTCAGTAAGCTTGTCTTAAATTCATTATGCAAACGCTTAACACCAAAATACGTATCTTTAAGGACAGTAGTTTTCAAACAACTTGCATGTAGTCCTACCTTTAATTTTGGAGGAAATCGCCAAACCCTGTTACTAATAATGTTTTGTGTTATTTCACTTATTTGAAGATAATACAAGTAAATATTCTGTTATAATGGTTAATCAAAATAGCTAAGAATATTCACTTAAGGTATAGCAGGATTTGAAAGCTGCTATTTACTTTTTATATAAATATAGATTATATCTTATACAAGTTCGTATTAAAAGCACTATTATTAATACTGTGTAATTAGTCTCTTATTTATTTATTTATTTATTCATTCATTCAAAATAGATTGACATTTTTACATCTGGGATTGAAAAGTAATAAAAATATCTATCTTTAAGAGGCAAGTAAGTGCGTAAGTGGTGTACTTTGGAGTTTGAGAATGCTCATCCAAGGGCTAGGGTAGGTTTAATAGTAACTATAATTCAGCCTAATCATCAGAAGGTTGCAACTATTTTAATCAACTATAATAACTACATCAAGTAGTTTTCTCTTTACGCCTGAGATGTACTGCTCCGCTTCGCAGATCCAACTTGTATCTGTGCTATGTATCCTTGTAGGCAATTCTGAAGGAAAAAAATTCATAAGGTGTACATACACCAAGAAAGGTTTTATTCGTGGACGCGACCAACTTGCAAGTAAACAGGTGTCAATTGATAAAGCTTCTAGTGTTGATATGTATTACGTCATGTTTGGCCCGCTGCATATAGCACAGTTGAGCCCCGAAGTGCCTGTGACCTTGACATCATCGCACAGTCAGTGCTCTACGAGCTGTTATTGTGGCTCGCCCGCTTGTACCGAGGGTTCGCGCTCAAAGAGCGCTGTTTGTGCACCCATGGTTTAGATGTATGCCTAAGCACCCAACTTTCACTTCTTTTTTCACCAGCACGCTTAGAGAATGATATAGGAATAGCACCCTTAATCCTAAGCCAGCGGAGTTTTGTTTCCAAAATCTTCTAATGAAGCTTGGAGTGGAACTGCCTAAGATGTTCACCAAGGGCCAGAGGCTTTACCCCCCTCGGCTATCTGGCACACCCCATGTAGATCTTGGAATGACCGTACACCAGAAGTCCACGATGCCTATTCCAAGTATTCCCAAGAATTTTTGTCAGGCTACACTGGCCGTCAATGTATTTATACCGACGGGTCAAAGAGCACCAACGGTGTTGGATGTGCTTATATTTATGGAACCAAACCACATACATTCGGTTTTCCAAATAGCACTTCCATTTTTACTGCAGAGCTTTATGAGATTTACCAAGCCGTTTTGTATGTGCGCCATGCTAAATTAGGTGACTGCCTGATTTTGAGCAATCCCCTTAGTGCACTTGAGAGCCTTGGTCAGTTACAACCCCCACCCTATTGTACCCTATTTAAAAGGGACTGTGCCCATCTATGTCTGCTGTGTGACAACCTTTAGACTGTCCGCCACGTGTTGCCAGTGTGTTTCTCTCTAGCGGACCTTCGAGATTCTCTGCAGCTGTCTGCCAGACTTGCAGAGTTCTTGGCGGATGACAAAACAGCGGTTCATAGAGTTTTTAAGTTTTTAGCGGAGTGTAACATAATTTAAATATTTAAAATTTTAGTTATCTGTTTATGCTTTTGGACATATTTATCACTTGTTTCATATCTGGCTATTGCCACTGTTTTTTTTACCTTTTGTGTATATTTTTCTTGTTGCTAGTATTTTTATTTTTGAGTGAAATTTATATATAGCTATTGCCATGGGAGTACTGATGACCTTGAGATTGAGTGCCCTTAAACCAAACCTCCATTTACATCTAGACTTTTTTTTCCAGAAAATCTGAGGGACGTTAGTAATGAACAAGATGAGCGGTTTCATCAGGACATTTCTGTCACAGAAAAGAGGCAGCAAGGTTGTAAGGACCCAGCAGTGATGGGGTAATATTGTTGCTTGCTTGCGAGGAAAAGCAGATAGGAGTGCAAGAGTCAATCACATACTACCAATAATACTTTTAAGCAGTTACAGGTATATAACAAATATAATTGCATGCATGTAAAGGTTTTGAATTTATCTTAATTCACCTTGGTGTACAGTACTATACCATATTATATCACAATAAGTATGATGTATCAGATTTGAAACCTCGTGGGTGAGAACCCAAATGCCTTCTTATTGTTTCCAATATATTTCATTAAAAAACAATATGACTGGAATGAGGGATTAAGGAAAACTAATGATGAATAATGCTCAAAATTGATTATTTTCTAATATGAAAATTGTCCTGCAGTCTGAAGTTTCCTTGTCTGTCAACTTGCATCATATATTTAACTTAATGAAACTGTGTTTGATGAAACAAGAATATGTACATTAAAGGGAATATTTATGATTTTGGTAACACATCAAACATTATTACAGTTATATATTCAAAATATTATTGCATGCAAGTAAAGCTGCATTTTGCATTAATCTTGATTCACCATGATGAATAGTACTGTACCATATATCATTATATCACAACAATAAAAGTGACATAATATGTGATTTGAAACTGGGTAGGTGACAACCTGGATGTTTTCAAATCCTCATAGTTGAATTGTTGGCTTTTTTAATCGTTTTTTACACAACTATTATAACAATGAGATACTAATTATTTAATATATGCTATTCGAAACCCAAATGACCTAGCTGTCTACGGGCCCTTAAACCCCCCGCTATTCAAAATGCTTCTGATTTTTGATGTGGTAGTTTCTCATTTGAACCAAGAATTCTTGTTTGTTATTTTCAATCACTGCTGGTGGTATATCTCTGATCCTTAATTTTCACTCTTCCATAGTAGGACTCAGAACAAAGCCTACATTTTTAAAATACAATAAATCCTGAGAGATCCAAACACATGTGAACTGCAATGTGGCGTATTTCTACTCTGAATTCGGAAATACAATAACAGCAACTGATATACCCAAGGTGAGCAGCATCACTTGGTTTTCTCTGCTCTGCTCACAAACAGTATTGAGTTGATGTGATATCGTGTGGCTGTATTATTACCAGTGTGCTCTATTGTTTAGCTCTGTACTTAGTCACAAAGTGTATTATGGCTCAGCATTTGCTTTCTACTGCACAGAGTGTATTTATTATACTTTTTGTCAAGTCAAAGAGTTGTTCCTCGTACATATGTGAATACAATTCTTGCATCTTTTTTAGAGAATTACCCGAAAGGGAGCATGATTTTGCCTTTTTTTAACAAGACCCTGTAACAGCTCATACAGCCATCTTTCGATGAGAACAACTGAAAGTGTGTTCCTGGACAATTAGTATAAATTTGTAGCCCCCTCGTTCCTCTGACCTAACCCCCTGCGATTTCTATCTCTGGGGTAACTTAAAGCTTAAAGTGCACAAGACAAACTGACACACACTGGCTGAATTAAAAGAAAATATATGTCAGGAAGTTGCCAGCATTTTTCAACGTGAACTATGGCATGTGATGCATAATTTCCTGCAGGGGTGCCACAAATGTATGGACGACGATGGCCAGTTTCAGCATCTCCTAATATTTATTGGTAAGAAAGTCCTTTAAAAGCAGTTTTAAAAATGCTGTATGATTTTATCTGTGCTGTTCAATGACAGCGGCAGTCGGCGACGAGTGCAGAGAACCTGTGCAGACAAACACAGTGGTTTCAGTTCAGTGTTTCTGATCACCCGTTATTTTATGACACAGTTTTAGGGTGGGGGAGAGGTATTACTAATGAGGAGAACGTCTGTAAAAGGAGAACATAATGAAAGAAGTATAGGCAATTATTTGGAAGAAGTTAAGGAGAAATGGTTAAGAATGATTAAGGATAGTTGGATAATTGGTAATCAAGGTTTGAGAAACTGGAACAAAGGACATAAGAGAGAAGAGGGTCATCAGTACTCAGAAAACCTGGGGTTTTGTATATGTAGACTGATGTAAGGCAAGGAAGTAGGAAGGGTATATTATGTGTGAATAAGAAAGTTAGTTGTTATGTGTTGAACATAAAAACGAAGCACTAATGCAGAGAAATCACGTAAACCATTCAGCAATCACAGCGGAGAAGTCCCGCCCATCTAACACACACCTCCGGCTCAAGCCCAGCCAATCCCCTGTGAGTGGCCCAGATATAAATACAGCACCTCCAGTCATAAACAATTCTGTTGTAACTGAATCTTCGCCGAGAAGACTCAGACCACGCCACCGACGATGTCCACCGCAGGTGTGTACGAAACGTCTGGACCTCAAAACTCCAGCAGACCACGGCTTTTCAGCCTGAAAGAAATCTCTAGCCTTAAACACCCAATAACACAGTTGAATCTTTGATTATTCCTGGTTCATTGATTATAGCAGATAAAATGCCACACAAAAATTCCACAGAAGTAATCGATACAAGTCCGAATTCTCACACAAGGGTAGGGCATGGAATTCATGATATGGCACAGGATATTTTTGACCAAATAATAGAAAATATTAAAATGGGCAAACGATTTGCAATTCAAATTGATATATCAGTGGGTGTGTCTGATGGTGCTGAGCTGCTTATCTATTGGACCTGAAAAACCAGCTACACATAAAGCAGAAGGTTCGTGGTTCAAATCCCGGCTGCAGCATTGACCTTTTCAGTTCAAATTCTACTTCTCAAACATCGCCCACACATGGCTTGTATGTTCAAAACCACCAGCAGTACGTTACTTGGCATAAATAAAGTATTCTTATCTATGTTCGGTACTTTGATGTTAAAAATATCTGCTCTTACTGATGAAATTCTAGCATAAAAACAACATACAATGGGAGAGCATATTTTTCAACTTCTTGATAGTTTCATAAAATTAAAATCAAATTTGTCATGGGATTGGTGTGTAATTTGTTCCACTGATCTGGACATTTTTTCCATAAAATCTGGGTGGTGTTTGTGATGAACAAGGTGAACAGTTTCATCAGGACATTTACATCACAGAGTAGAGGTACGAAGGTCTTAACGACCCAGCAATGATGGGTGATTATTGTTGGTTGCTTGTGATGGAAAGCAGACAGGAGTATAAGAGTCAGTCACATAGTATCAAACACATTTAAGCATGGTTACAGGTATGTACCTGAATTATTCCAAATATTATCGCATGCATGTAATGCAACATAGTGAATTAATCTTAATTCACCATGATGTATAGTACTATACCATATTATATCACAAAAAGTGTGACATGTCTGATTTGAAACCTTGTAGGTGAGAACCTTCATATCCTTTCAACTTAACCTGATAGGAGATTTCTGTGGTGATTTCCAACATCAGTACATCCTTTTTCTTAGTTACCTACTTTTATTGCCAAGGCATGATAAAAGCTTTTTTTTTTCAAAGTAGTGATACTATTCCCAATATGACTCGAATAAGCGATTAAGGAAACTGATGATGACAGCTCAAAACTGATTATTTTAACATGATTAAGTTCTGGATTTCTGAAGTTTCCTGATCGTTTTTAGAGTTACATAATATATTTACCTTAGTGACAAAATGTGTGTTACCCAGGGGGTCCTACTATGGTAGGTACAGGTTTGGCATACCTGCAGCCCCAAGCCATATTCTCGATTGGGTTCCTCTAAAAGGTAAGAGCACCTGCCAAACGCACAATCAACTTTGGTCCACTTTGTTTGACCTCCGGCCTGATACCTCCCTGTACACAGTCCGATGGATAACCTACGCGCAGGTTTTAGGTCAGTAATCAGGGAAAGAAGAACTATTTCCTTCCAAAGATCTTAACATTACAAACTCATGAAGTACGTTTTTGTAAATCTAAAGCTATATTCAGTACTTCCCTTCCCTTTTTCCACTCAAAAGAAGGTTGCTTGCCCAAACGGTGGTTGTGATGGCACCTGCACCTCCTTAAGCATAAGTTAAACGTGCCCGAGCTTATTAAAAAGTTGGACAGCTTGTTCTAAAACATTCTAATTGTGTTCTTGAATCCTTATTTAAATGATGCGTGCATTTATGACCATGGCTTGTGTGTTCAAAAACACCAGGAGTACGTTACTTGGCATAAATAAATTCTCATCTACGTTTGGCATTTTGATGTTAAAAATACCTGCTACTACTGATGAAATTCTAGGATTAAAACAATTATCAAAACACACAATGGGAGAGAATATTTTTAAACTTCTTGATAGTTTCATAAGATTAAAATTAAGTTTGTCATGGGATTGGTGTATAATTTTTTTAACTGATGGTGCTGCTTTGTTGGCAGATAAAAAAAAGCTAGACTTTTTTTTCCAGAACTTTTGGGTGGTGACAGTGATGAACAAGGTGAACGGATTCATAAGGACATTTACATCACAGAGAAGAGTTAGGAAGGTCATAAGGACCCAGCAATGATGGGTGATTATTGTTGGTTGCTTGTGATGGAAAGCAGACAGGAGTGTAAGAGTCAATCACTTAGTACCAAGCACATTTAAGCATGGTTACAGGTATGTACCTTAATTATTCCAACTATTATTGTATGCATGTAATGCAACATAGTGAATTAATCTTAATTCACCACGATGTATAGTACTATACCATATTATATCACAAAAAGTGTGACATGTCTGATTTGAAACCTTGTAGGTGAGAACCTTCATATCCTTTCAACTTAACCTGATAGGAGATTTCTGTGGTGATTTCCAACATCAGTACGTCCTTTTTCTTAGTTACCTACTTTTATTGCCAAGGCATGATAAAAGCTTTTTTTTCCAAAGTAGTGATATTATTCCCAATATGACTCGAATAAGCGATTAAGGAAACTGATGATGACAGCTCAAAACTGATTATTTTAACATGATTAAGTTCTGGATTTCTGAAGTTTCCTGATCGTTTTTAGAGTTACATAATATATTTACCTTAGTGACAAAATGTGTGTTACCCAGGGGGTCCTACTATGGTAGGTACAGATTTGGCATACCTGCAGCCCCGAGCCATACTCTCGATTGGGTTCCTCTAAAAGGTGAGAGGGCACCTGCCAAACGCACAATCAACTTAGGTCCACTTTGTTTGACTTCCCACCTGATACCTCCCTGTACACAGTCCGATGGATAACCTACGCGCAGGTTGTAGGTGGATGGGGAGATGCAAGTGGTGACTGGGTAACCGCTTAAGTCGCAGCCCCTGGCTATCATGTGGTGTATGTGTTCATTTCCACTGATTAAGGTCAGTCCATGAGAGGGGCCATTGCATGAGCTGATGGACTCCTGAAGGCGACTGGGTCCCTCTTTCTCTACATTGGGAGGTGAGACCCTATGGTGAGCAGGTCCAGGCCAGGACTCTCACCTAAGTTGGGGTGGTGCCCAGGATGTGAGCATGCCATCGGAGACATTTGCAGTGATGGAGGATTAATATGCCATGAGTTCTTCTAAAACTCAAAACGAGAAAATTACTAAAGTTTGTGTAAAGGAAGTAGCAGAGTCGAGTGGTCCTCATTACTTAGTAATAGCTAGAACTGAGGCAGATAAGAAATTTCTATCAGTGAGTCCATTTAATACTCAAAAGGGTTTGGATAACATTGCTGGTCCAGTAAAGTCATGCACTAGATGTTGCAATGGCACGCCTCTGATTGAAGCACATTCAGCTATCCAGGCTGCTAAAATACTGAAAGCGAATATGCTAGCAAGTTATACTGTACGTGTTGAGATGCACAGAACCTTGAACTCCTCGTGCGGTGTGATAAACACCCGTGCATTGGAGGGATTATCAAACGAGGAGATTCAAGAGAATCTGACTGAACAAGGTGTCATTCACGTTTACCGGGTTCAACGTAAAGGTGTTGAGTTAAAGCCAACTAATTCCCTGTTCCTGACCTTTGATCTGGTAGATCTCCCACAAAGGATTAAGGCAGGGTATGAATCCATCGAAGTTAGGCCTTTCATCCCGAACCCACTCAGATGTTTCAAGTGCCAGCGCTTTGTACATACATACGAGCTTTGTGAGGGACTAGCTACAGGCGGAGATGAATGTGGAGATGAATTCCATGATGGTGCATGTACTGCAGTTCCGTCATGCATGAACTGCAGAGGTGAACATCCATCTAGTTCCCGAGATTGCCCCCGTTTTGTAGAGGAAAGGGCGACCCAAGAGATACAGGTTAAAGAGAAGGTGCCCTTCTGAGAAGCCTGGAAGCTCTTGCATATACGCCAACCCTCTATTCCAAGATCTGGAACCTATAGCTCAGTTGCAGCTAAACCGGTACCAAGCAGAGAGATCGCAATGCAGACCAGCGATTTCAATGTGGCAACAATTTCTGAAAAGATACTTGTAGCTCGTAGCTCTATTCCAAAGCCCTCAACATCAGCCCCTACATCTGTATCAACATGTACAAAATCTGTTGGTGAAAAAGATACAACTGTTAGATCACCAATGAAAATGTCAAACTCAACACAGAAGACTAGCAAACCAGTAACTTATAGTACCTCACTGATAAAGTAAGCCTGATCCCAGAACATCAAAGGGATATAAGAGTCAAAGAAGATCTCCTCGAAGATCCTCTTCTGGGGAATCTGCAGGGGTGGACTCAGATCGGCATATTTCATCTTTGGCGGTCCCCATTAGCAACCGGTTCTAGACACTCGAGCCCAAGTTTGCTATGGGAAAGCGGACATCCTCGCAGAGGACATGGAGTTAGACCAATCTGCCCACACTGGGAGAACCCCAGTGGAAAAGAGGCGCAAAAAAAGCGCCCGAGAAGAATGCCAGCCCAAGAGATAAGAAAAGGGCTAAATTATTTCTACAACTGCCTACTCCAAGGTATTGCAGTCACCTTGCAATTCCTGTCCCATACAAATATCAATATGGGTGGAACATACATGGTATTAAAACACAAAGACCAGCACTTGAGCTTTTGCTCAAAGAAAATGAAGCCTTGGGTGGCATGTTAGCAAGAGACTGTGTTCCGTGCACAAGACCCCTTCCATCTAAGATGATACACCCCGGTACAGTGTGATGTTACACCAGAACAGGGTACTCCGGCTCATGGTGAAGCTATGACGCTTGTCAGAGTTGATGTATATATGAAAACTATACCATTACGGTGGGATATACAATTTGTCGCAAATATTGGAGAGCAAGAGGATTAATGACTTCATTGTCAGAAATCCAGCATTAGCTAACAACAACAACAATTTGTCGCAATAAGGATTATACTACCATTAATTCAGTTTACCATTTGCAACATTTATCTGCCTCCCTCTCTTGTCTTCTCACTTATTGATTTAGAAGAACTAGTTCCCCAGTTACCAACACCGTTTCTGTTGGTGGGAGACTTCAATGCTCACTACCCACTTTGCGGCTCAAGTTGCGCTTGTGCAAGACAGCGAGACACAAGCTCCTCACTGACTTCCTGGACAGTTACACCCTAGCTCTCCTCAACACTGGGGAGTCTACATTCATTTCTGACTCTTACAATAGTTTTGCGCACCTTGGTCTTGTAGTTTGTTCACCTCAGCTGGCAGTCTCGTTACAATGGAATGTTATCTCTGATTTACACTCAAGTGACAGTGTTCCATGTCTTATTAGTCTCTTAACGCAAGTTGCATGTTCCACACATATGCCCAGCTGGCGTTTGGACCATGCCAACTGGAACCTTTACACCCAGTGGGCTGTGTTTGCGTACAATGAGCATCACTCAGTGAATGATTTGGTGCAGTATCTCATGGAGACGATTCTCTCTCCTGCTGAACAGCCAATTCCGTGGTCGACTTCACACCCCCATCAATTACCTATCCCCTGGTGCACTGAGGAATGTCGGAAAGCCATTCGTGCTTGAAGGCATGCTATTAGGGTTTTCCAACATCACCCTACTTTGGATAACCTAATTCAATACAAGAAAATGTGCGCCAGGTCCAGACAAGACATTACAGATAGTCATCATGGAGCAAATTTGTAGCTTCATTTAATGGACACACACCTTCCTCGGTTGTGTGGGATAGTTTAAGTCGTGTTGCTGGTCGATTGACCCATATTCCAATTGCAGGACGGAAAACAGCCTCAGGAGCTGTTGTTGGTCCATTTGAAGTGGCGAATATGTTTGGCAGTGCTTGCACTCAAGTGTCTAGCTGTAAAAACTACTCCCCTGAATTGTTTGTGCGCCGTCGTAAATTAAGTGACTGCCTGATTTGAAGCGATTCGCTTAGTGCACTTCAGAGCCTTTGTGAGCTACCCTCACCCTATTTTACAATGTATCCAGGATGCCCTCCATGTTTTACATGCTTCTTCCGTTGACGTCATGTGTGCATTTATTCCTGGTCACTTAGGATTGCCGGGGAATGAAATGGCAGATTTGGCAAAGACGGCAACTACAAAACCCATTATTACTATCTCACATGTTACTTCTGAAGACTTTAGGCTTGAAGTGCAGAGAGTGGTGCTGTCTTCCTGGGACGAAAAGTGGTCAGCTCTCTGCAGTAATAGGCTTAGAGATGTGAAAGAACTTCCAATAAACTGGGAAACTTCCGATAAACTGAGAAACTTCCTGACGAATATCTCACCACGAGGAGGTTAGTTTGGCTCGTTTAAGAATAGGGCACTGCAATTTTTCGCATGGTTACCTATTTAAAAGGGACCTTGCCCCTCTATGTCCGCTGTGTGACAACCATTTGACTGTCCGTCTGGTGCTAAAGTGTTCCTCTCTAGCGGACCTTCGAGAATCTCCGCAGCTGTCTGCCAGACTTGCAGAGGTCTTGGCAGAGTCCAGTCTTAACAGCAATTACAGACAGATGCCACTTCCTCCCCCTCCTAAAGATAAGAAGCCTTCTTCTGCTGGTAAGTTGAAATAAGTAATATTGTAGCAGTGCTACAAAACAGGGAAAGGGGGTGAGTGAGTGGAGTTCAAGAGCCCATCAACAGCTAGGTCATTTTCTTCAGGAATTTAAGCACAGTCAAACATGTTGGCCAACTCACGAATCGTGGCATTTCAATCTGCCAGCACTAAGTCGTTCATGCTCTGCACATCTTCTTCCCTTACTGCAGGATGACCAAGAGGAGGTGTATCTGTCACATTTTGATGTCCTTCTTTGAAGGCTTTGACCCTCTTAGCTATTGGGGTTAGGCATGTGTATTCAATTTTCAAACAGTTCCTCAGATCTTGCTTCGAAATCATTGCAGCTGTACTCCACGAGTGGTTGTTCTAAACTGCATTGCTATTGTTGCTGTACATGGAGTGGGGAGACGAGTTCATTTGCTCTGAGGAAGGGTAGCCATCTAACCTACCTTTGGTATAAATTATATTGCCTGGCCTCGTTTCACAGCATTGTTGCCATTATTAAAAAACCAATCCATGTAGATTACCCTACATACACATGAGGTGTTCTTTTTTACAGTGACAAGCATTTGTAGCAGGGTTTAGTAGTGTAGTGTAAAAGGGCAAGGACTTTTTAATGAATAATTCAATTTTTAGTTTAATGTATTATTTCTTCTTGATAATAGATTATTTGACAAAGAACATGCTATCCAAAACTAACTACCCCTGTGGCGCGCAAGAGCCCATCTAGGCCAAAGCCTACCGTCAGGCTCCTGCGGCCCCACCTCTGCCCAGCAGGCTTCATGAGTGGGACGCAGTACTGGAGAGTGGGACGTAGTCTGCACCTCAGTCCCTCCAAGCCAGTTATGCAGTCTTTGCAACTAAGAGCCACTACTTCTCAATGAAGTAGCTTCTCAATTGGCCTCTCAGGGACCTAACAAAGCTGAGTGCAGATCTCCCAATGGTAGAAAATCCTCACATTGGTACCAGGAATCAAACTCAGATCTCTAACTTGGTATACAGCAACGCTACCACCACGCTATGGAGACAACCCTACTTGCTATCTAATTATAATTAAATCAGCAAGATTGTCCAGAACGTTTTATTGTGTATATATTCAGAGATGGCATGTGATATCTCTAACTATGAACAACTCTGATATCGGTATGGATACAATTCTCATGGTGATAAGTAACAGCTACTTTTGATTATGTTTCTCTGACATATGAAGTGATGATATAAATGTAAGCCACGTATTTGTTTACTTTTACTAACACTGATATACTTGAATATTATGTTAGATTCAAACTATAGTTCCAACATTTGTAAAGTATTTAAATATGACAGCAGCAAACTCAAAATATCTTGGCTATCTGGTTTTTGCTGCATCGAATAGGATAAAACCAAGGTTTTGACCATCCTGTTATGGTCATCATCAAAGGCAAACTGCACTGCATGCTGCAACTGTTCAGCTTTTATATAGGCAGGCAGGTAGAGGTGGGCCCTGATTGGCCAGGTGATTCTCTGCACTGTGGCAGGTCGAGGTGCATTCTGATTGGCCAGAATTCCTCTGCACTGCTACATCACTAATGCAGAATCACTGCAATGTGGCAGAGATGTTGTAGTGACAAACCGCAGCATGCAGCGCAGTTAAAAGCGGCCATGACCGAATGGTCGAAATGTCGGTTTTATCCAACTTGATGCGGCAAAGACCAGATAGCCAAGATATTTTTAATGCTGGCTGCGCAAGCTTGAGAGAATATATTGCAGCAAACTAATTAACAATGGTAACATTTCAATTAATACTCTACAGAGAAATAATCATTTTGAAACATCCACTATTAATGATTATAACCAATGCATTCTTCTTCTTAAATGTGATCATTCTAAACTTTTCTATTCTGACACACACACGCCTTGTTCTAAAATTACTTTTTTTGAAGTGAAACTTCTTATGGGAGGGCTTTGAAATTCTGATCCACAACCTTTTTGTGTGACGAAAAGTGGTGGGGCTAAACACTGTGTCAGGTAGAGTGGTAACAGTGTCTCACTTGCCTTCGGGTGTTGCAGAAGAGTGAGACATATGCTCTTCGTGCTTTCTTTCATTCTCTTCCGTGGTTGCATGTACTGCGTTCAGGTGGCATGGCGATCACTGAGTACAGCTGTTGGTTGTCAACAGAGCATCCTTTGAAACACGTGTGTATAACCATGGCATTTTGAGTATTGTTTAGTGTTCTCATTGTTTATAATCTATTTTCTTCATTAAAATATACAATTTTGTTGTGAATATGCCTAAGTGAGGCACAGAAAGGACAAGAGCATGGCGTGAGTGGAAACGTGCAGGTGAAGTGGCAGTTGAGAATGTGAAGAAAAGAAAAAGTAGATCTGAAATTGAATGAGATAGTAGAGAAAGGAGCAGAATATGTGCTAGTTTGGATGGTGTAAATCAACCATGGAACAGCAATTGAAGCAGTTTTCTCATCGTTCCTAGAAAATTTAGTGGAGAGTTTTCATTACATATTCTAGTTATAAACCAATAATTTTTCTTCTTAAGAATGAAGAAGACAATGCATAGTGACACATATGTGTATCATTTTATGTAAATAAATGAATGATAAACACAATCTGTGCTATTCAAAAGTGATAGATGAATAATTAAAATGTTTCCCTGTAATACAAAAGTTTCACTTCTATCGTGTGTCTTTACGAAACACCGTGTTTTTTTTTTTTTTTTTTGATTCAGTGAGACTCAAAACATATTTCCGATGAAATCTTGGTGTCATACGAGTATTTTTGGGTGGAATGCAATACCTTCTCTACCTACTATGAATGTGATACAAAAAGTAAAAATTCCTGAATTTATGTGCAGAATTGTTTCCTTCTGTCAACAGAGATAATGACATTAAACTAATCAGAAGGGAGCTTCTGTGGTTTGATTCTATCTTTAGCACTAGGTGGTTTGTTCTGTTAGTAACACAAGCAAATTAAGTTAGTGTGGATATCACTGCATATATCAAAGCAATAGAGATTTCACACAATGTCGTAGAAACTGTGGTAACTTGTACAAAATCCTTGTTGACAGGAAATGTAAAGCAAACTACTTCATTGTATAAACACATTAGAAGTAAAAGCATTGTAATTGATAAGAAGAATGGCATTTTGGTACCCAAAGAAATATTTCCAATGCATCAACTTGCATAGTAAAAAGCCAAATGGATCTGGCATTAAAGTGTTGCAGTCTAGTTCTTCCACTGACATCCAGGTTGGCTCTTGTATGAGACACAGGGACAAGCGTATTTTCAGTTTTTGCAGCTTGTCTATACTCTTATGGAAACAAAGGGCAATAGATTAACACTCCATTTTTATGATACATTCCTTTTGCAGTTTGCTTAGATGCTGCAGTTTTTTACAAATCATTCTGTAATTTAAAAAATGGGATTTGTATCATAGGCATGAAATAGGTTGTAATTTTGTGTAATTATATGCTTTGTATAGAAAGTATTTTAAGCATTCATTGTTTACTGATCATTGAATAATTTTTTAATGTAGAATGTGACTTCAATAGCAATTCTAACAAGAGAACAAAAAACTTGTGAACCAGTTGTGCAATGTTTTGCCTGTCTGCATCCTCAGTACTCGTTGCCATCTGCCGCTATCATAGAAAGGCATAGATGAAACCATGCAACATCTTTAAAACTACTTTTAAAGGCATTACTTACAAACTTTATGAAAGGAGATGCTGGAACTGACCACTGTCATTGTCCATACATTTTTGGCAGCTTTTTAGGTAACTATCCATCACTTGCCGTAGTTCACATTGAGAAATGCTTGCAATTTCCTGGTGGATATTTTGTTTTACTTCTTCTAGGGTGCATGGGTTTGTCTTGTACACTTTATGTTTTAAATTGCAGGGGGTTAGGTCGGGGGACTACAAATCTCTACTAATAATGTTGTTCTCGTCAAAACAGAGGCTTGCCCTATGAGCTGTTGCAGAGTTGTGTTGAAAAAAGGCAAAATCACTTCACTGTCTATTAATTCTCTAAAAAAAAAGGGCAAAATTGCATTCACATATGTATGGACATCGGTTGTAGACTAAAAAAAATTGGCCCTATAACTCAGAACTTAATATTATTCATGAAGTATCTCTTCATGACAAAACATTTGGTGTATGGTGCACCATTAGCTGAGAAAGGTTTCTAAGTGCTCCAATAAGCGATTTCTATCTCTGGGGTAACTTAAAACATAAAGTGTACAAGACAAACTCACACATCCTGGAAGAATTAAAACAAAATATCTGCCAGGAAATTGCCAGCATTTCTCAATGTGAACTACAGCAAGTGATGGATAGTTTCCTAAATGTATGGACAATGACATTGGCCAGTTTTAGCATCTCCTTTCATAAGGTTGGTAAGTGAAGCCTTTAAAAGTAGTTTTAAAAATGTTGTATGGATTTATTTATGCCAACAAACTTACTGTTGGTGTTTTTAAATATACAAGCCAAGTGTGGGCAATATTTGAGAGGTTGAATTGGAACTGAAAAATTCAACGCCACAGCTGGGATTTGTTGGTAAGTTGTTTGGTAAGTTTCTTGGCATAAATAAATAATTACCATCTGAAGGTTATTTAATTCCAGGACATAAAGTACTTACTATAGTAAATCGCCATTAGGGTAATTGTCTCTGATGTGAGACTGCTTTTGTGGTTTACTGAGAGAAATACGATTTGGTTGGAGAATTCAGTGCCATTCTGGCAAGTGGTCACAATAGCTTAATGGTTAGAGCACCCATCTGGTAAGCGGAGGGTCTGCGGTTCAAATACCAGCTGTGGCATTGAATTTTTCAGTTCCAATTCTACCTCTCAAATGTATGGTTTCATCCATGCCTTTCTATGATAAAAGCAGATAGCAACAAGCTCTGAGGATGCAGACAGTCAAAAACTGTGCAGCTGGTTTGAAATTTCTTTGCTCTCCTTGTACATCAAAGATACTCTCTTCATTATGTTGCACTTGTGTGGTATTTCACAGCCATTTAGAGGGAAAAACTGCAAATTGTGCTATTTCAATCTGTGCTGCAATTGCCATACGTGTACTGTATAGACTCATCAACTAAACTGTGGACATGTGCTCCCTTTTTGCCTGTGTCATACACAAACTATGAATGACAGAATCTGTCTCCCGGGAACACCAAATGTAAGTGAAAGAACTAGATCTGCAAGTGAACATTAGTTGAATTGTGCACTGCATTTGCAGTAGATTTAGAGTAATCCAACTTACATCTTCAAGGATCATGTTTGAATAGCATAAGGTATGTACTTTAGGGGGGTGTGGGGAGAAGGATAGGATACAAGTGAAGCCATATGCAGATGTATGATATTAAGAACTTTGACTGTTCCTTCTTCACTGAATGATTCATTGTTGAGATGCATTGATCAGAGGTGGTGTTCTTTCATCAACTGTAATCTTTAACATTATATTAAAGCTTTTGCTTGGCATGCTTGTGCCTATATCTGTATTGCTTGGCATGTTTATATGGAAGTTGTATTTCTGTTCCTCTGCAATTATATGAGTTCTTTTATTTGATTTTTCAGGTTATAATAGAAAAACTTACGTTATATTCAAAAGTAAGGTGATTTGTTTGAATGTTTGTATCCAGGATAAACCAGGATATTGTAAATTCTGCAGATGCTGAACTTAAATGGCAAGTTTGTTATGACATTTTGTTTCTGAGTTGCGCTGTTCACAGACATTTACACACATGCTCAAACACAGAATATCCGTAAAAATGTATTTTTTAAAAAAATTTTTTTATTTATTTGTTCAGAGGATCTCAAAACTTAAATTTCTGCTTAAATTTAAACCAAAAAGGTGAGTTGATTAATAACACTACACAACACTTACTTATAATTTACTGGAACATGTTTCGGAGGCAGACTTTGCTTCCTTATCAACCAGACATTGACTGGTTCTCCCTGGTGTAGATAGTGATGTTTCCTCTGTCTCCTCTGGTGGTGGTTCAAGGAACTTGCTGAAGATATCCTTCTGGGGGATGTCAAAATTGAATACTCTGTTTCTGTTTTTCAAAATGAAGATTTGTTCCCACATGGACAGATCTTGTTTTCCCGTTACGTGTTTGAGGAGCTTCAGTTCTGGCTTTATGTAGCGGCTTTTTGTCCAAAAGTAAGTGGCAACAGCTGATTTTTCCAACTGTTTGTTTTTTATGTTTCTAAAGTGTTCCTTGGATCTTATTTCTAAATTTCTTTTGGTTTTTCCCATATACACTTCATTGATTTTGCTGAAATGTTGATGTCAAATTATTTGATGGATTACGTACTTTGTTTTTTTACCATAGGCAGTAGCAGAGAAAGTAAAAAATATAGCATCAACATTTTTACTTTCTCTACTACGTATAATAAGTAGGGAAAGCATTGTATTCCACCCAAAATTTTGATGTTGAGATTTCACCAGCAATTTGTTTTGAGGCAGATCCGTGTGTGTGTGTTTGTGTGTGTCTGTCTGTGAACAGCATAACTCAAAAATGAAAAGTCAGTTAAAAACCAAGGTTGGTATTTAAGTTTAATATCTTTCAGGGATGCAACACAAAGATTTGGAAGAAAACTCTTCCGCGCTAAACTACCATTTACATGGACTATTTTTAACAAAATGTTGATTTTCTCAAAAATGGCACTAATGATTTTGATTAAAATGCCATGTTTAAGATATTTTTATGGCAAGTGAAATGTATATTTTGAATTTTCTGGCTATAACCTATATAGTTGTCTCCTCTTAAAGACTTCTGCATAACGAGTAAACTGTAAGAGATAGACCAAATCTTAGTATACAAAAAATGTAGATCTCATTAAAAACACACAAGTTATATCCAAATGCATTATTTTGTGGAGTGAACCATTTTGGAGATATTCTTTATTTGTGAGAGTTTCGGAATACTTAAACTTTTCTGAAATGGATGCTCGTTATTAATTTTTTTATCTCTTGGCCATACAAAAATAACAGAATTTCAAAGCTTTAAAAGATTTGACTATCGCACAAAGCCTACTGTACTCCCATATTCCCCTTGCAACTACAAGGAAATGAGCAATAAGGTAATTTCTGCGTATGTTTATCTAAACTAACATGAAGAAGATATAGGAATAAGAGTTTGTAAGAATAGTTAGTACAAGAGTAGAGAAAGTCATGTGAGTGCAACACATCAGATTTTTTGTACAAATTGTTCTAATATCACCAAGTTTTAAACATACCTCTGAAATATGTAGCAGTAATGACTGAATTACAATAGCCGAGGAACACAAACAACAATGTGAAGCAAAACAGAATGTAACATTTGGTTCACAGGGCACCGGTGTGGTTCAAGTGTTTTCATTTGTGGCTCTTGTGCTCAGGGTCTGTGGTTTGATGCCCACTTCTAGAATGGTAAATTTTTTTTAAAGGGGAACAGAATGTAAAAATCATGTTTCTTCCTAAATGAAGGACATGGCCTTTTAAATACAGTGGCAAGATTATTTTTGTGGCGCCATGGCCGAGTGGTTAGAACATTTACCTACCATCTAGGCGGCATGGATTCTATCCCAGGGACTCGCATGTGGTATTCATGGTGGACAAAGTGTCGTCAGGGTGGGTTTTCTCCAGTTTCCCCCACCACTCATTCCACCAATTGCTCCATTATCACCTTTCAATCATCAATTTCTCCTGCATTTCATATCATCCTCTTCCTCACTCTCATACCTGGTGCTTGGCTGACCACCCGCTTCCAGGTCTTCACACTGTCTGGTCCATAGATACCTGTGCTACCCGACAGGCCTCTGGCCCTAAACACTGGCTTGTATGTCCTACATAAGGGGGGAGGTAATCAGGTAAAGGAGAAGAAGAATTTTTTTTTTTACTGTGGAATAGCGTAATCAGTGTGCAAGCAAAATATTAAACACATTGTACGTCATCAGCTTCATATGTGTGCAGCAGCCAGAGGTACAAGGAATTTCACAGCTCGGTTACTGCTACATGTTCACTAATGTATCTTCATAAATTATTTTTGTTGATATTCAAGTTCAAGAGTAATGTACTTTATGGTTGTTTTGCTGATGGTGTTACTGAGTCAGTTTAGTGTTCTACAAACAGCGTAATATTGTGAAAAATATAATTGCTCAATATTGTGCATATGGCTGCAATATGAGAAGTGAAACACACAAACAGACTCATTTCCACTAGTTTCCAAACAGAGACAAATCTCCCAAAAGATATAGGATATGGGTAGAATTTTGCAAAGGAAGATTGTTTTGCCTGATCCTAGTACTCGTGTAAATTCTTTCCATTTTAAGAACACAGATTATAAACAGACACAGTTATTAAAAAGGCAGCCTGCGCTGGATGAAAACTTCAGAGAACTATTACTAAAACCTGCAACACACAATAAGCCATCAGCTGATGTGCTAGAATCTCTACCGTGACAAGAGAGACAGGGTACTAGGAACTATTCCTGTTATAAGGAAAACTGAAGATACTTATCAGATATCTAGTTCTAGTTAGACAATTGATCCTCTACCATCTTCATCCAAGAGCAAACAATAAAGAACAGAACAATATGAGGCTAGAAATTGTTAAAGCATTATATATGTACTTACGCTTTCACGCCGGTGTCTTGACTATTAAAAATGTTTAGTTCTTCCGGGCTTGTAGGCCGTAGTCTACTGCGCTTGGCGAAATGTTGGTATCTACCATGCCTTCTAGACCATGGCCTACAAGCCCGGAAGATGTTAAATGTTAAAAGCATTGTTTCTGAGTTATGTGATAGTGTTATTTGCAATAAGCTGACAACAAAGGCGATGATAATAAGGGTAGTGAAAGAGAGCTCAGAATAGAACGTGATGACAAAAACAAGAATTCAGAAGTACAATGTAAACTAGGTACTGAAATCATAAGGAAATAGATATTGTTGCAACCTGAAAATATCTACAAAACAGCTACGATAAGAAAGATCAGGATAAGTTGAATGAAACTTTGTACAAACATGATACTTCAGATTTTGATGCAAGTGATAAAAAGGAACAAAAAGAAGAAGAGAGAATATCTCAGAAATGGTTGTCACAAAAATTTTTTACATATATGTTGCACTTGGATGAGATCTATATTTGTTGTATAGGATGTTGTCTATCCCTTATGGTTAACGAGTTATGCAAAGGTTGTTCAGAATAAAGAATACTTCAGAGGCTATTCCCACAAATATATTTTATTCAGCATACTAATATCTTAAACATTTTTTTTTAATTAAAATCATTAAGAGCCATTTTTGGGAAAACTGAAAAGAATTAAAACTTTTCCGTTTAAAGGGTAGTTTGTAGTGGAGGGGATGGGGATTTTCTTGAAGAACTTTGTCACACCCTTGTAAGATGTTGAACTTAAATAACAAGTTTGGTATTTAACAGTCTTCCTTTTTGAGTTCTGCTGTTCACACACACACACGCACGCACGCACGCACGCACGCACGCACGCACGCACGCACGCACGCACGCACGCACGCACGCACGCACGCACGCACGCACGCACGCACGCACGCACGCACGCACGCACGCACGCACGCACGCACGCACGCACGCACGCACGCACGCACGCACGCACGCACGCACGCACGCACGCACGCACGCACGCACGCACGCACGCACGCACGCACGCACGCACGCACGCACGCACGCACGCACGCACGCACGCACGCACGCACGCACGCACGCACGCACGCACGCACGCACGCACGCACGCACGCACGCACGCACGCACGCACGCACGCACGCACGCACGCACGCACGCACGCACGCACGCACGCACGCACGCACGCACGCACGCACGCACGCACGCACGCACGCACGCACGCACGCACGCACGCACGCACACACACACACACACACACACACACACACACACACACACACACACACACACACACACACACACACACACACACACACACACACACACACACACACACACACACACACACACACACACACACACACACACACACACACACACACACACACACACACACACACACACACACACACACACACACACACACACACACACACACACACACACACACACACACACACACACACACACACACACACACACACACACACACACACACACACACACACACACACACACACACACACACACACACACACACACACACACACACACACACACACACACACACACACACACACACACACACACACACACACACACACACACACACACACACACACACACACACACACACACACACACACACACACACACACACACACACACACACACACACACACACACACACACACACACACACACACACACACACACACACACACACACACACACACACACACACACACACACACACACACACACACACACACACACACACACACACACACACACACACACACACACACACACACACACACACACACACACACACACACACACACACACACACACACACACACACACACACACACACACACACACACACACACACACACACACACACACACACACACACACACACACACACACACACACACACACACACACACACACACACACACACACACACACACACACACACACACACACACACACACACACACACACACACACACACACACACACACACACACACACACACACACACACACACACACACACACACACACACACACACACACACACACACACACACACACACACACACACACACACACACACACACACACACACACACACACAGGGTCTAAAAATGTTTCTTTTGAGTTGAAGGTGCATCAAAATATGTTTCCAATGAAATCTTGGTATTTAATTTGCGGGTGGAATAATATATTTACCTATAGTAACTAGTACAAAAAGTAAAAAGTGTATTTTACTTTTTTCCAAAGAAACTTCAAGACAATAAAATGAAAATGAAGCTTATGATTATTCTTCCATGAAACACTTCTCTATTTAGCATTCAAATTTTAAAATATATTTAGCAGATGTTGTCTTTCACCACACTCTTGAGAGAAATTTTTCTGTCAGTGTACAATGGTGCAATTCTTCTAAGAAATACAACTTATATGTTGCTTCTTTCCTTTGTCTCTTACTTTCTTTTTTCAATTTCCATTTTCCTCTTATTCGTCTTCTTGAAGTTCGTTCTCAGCATTTGATTTTTTGCTTTCTCTGCAATAGCTCAGCATAATTTAGGGAATTTGGGGTAATTAGAAATATTTTATGGTAAATATAATATATCTCTTTCTAAGGATATATGATATTGGGAGTTTGCTTTTGTAACTATTTAGTAAATGGCTAAACAATATAACACTCTTTGCTTTCTCAGTTTAATGAAAATCCAAGTATTTTCGTGATATTTTCCACAGTTTATTCTCCTCTAAAGTTTTTTGTTTAAGTTCATTAATGTTGCGGATGTTGGTTGAGGTTTACACAAATGTTAATTGCAGCTCCCGGTGCAAAGCTAGTCATCCCTGCAGGGGAGCCACCCTCATTAAAGGCTGCCTCGTCAAATATTGGTAACAGTGGCAGTATATCAGGAGCCGGCAGCGTACAGAGGCCGAGGGGTCCGCCTCCCCCCACCCCTAGTCCCATGCAAGGCATTCGTCTCTCCAATGGTCGCTCCACAGAAAGCATATCCTCCATGTCCTCGGATGTGGAATCCACCAGCAGCATCCACAATCCTGTACCACCTCCAAGAAAGGTAGGTAATTGTATCAGTGATAGTGTTTTGTTGCTTGCTGCACACTTCACAGCCTGATACTGCACACAGGGCAAGTTCTTGATGAGTTGCATGGATATGCAGGAGGTTCATCACTGATAAGGCAAGTCATAAGGTACAAGTTTTCAGTGGTTACATAACTGGAATTGTTTAGTTACCAGGTGCAGTATTGTGAAATTATGATGGAATCACACATAGTGAAGCAAATCTTTATGCACTTATGTGGAGTCAACTTGGAACATTCTTAATTGTTTCAGTCACCTATTTTTGTGTACGAAATATGTATCATAAGCTTGTATTCACATCATTAGCTGCCAGTGAACAGGCAAGCGCATAGTTGCCAACTTAAATGTACAGGTAGAGCTGTTGTATCATTTGAGCTGATTATATGCTTTGTTTGTAGCACTTACGGAGTTTAGAGTTTTAGCTATTTGATGATGTTTGCTGCATAAGTAAGTAAACAGATTCCTTTGAAGGATAATATTTATTGATAACCTCTTTTATTCTTTTGGATATATATGTTACACTTTCTAGCAATTCTTGTGAATTGTGATTCTTACATTTCTTGACTTTACATTGATATGCATTTATGCAATTTTAATTTACTTCTCTTATACACTTATTCATTCCCCATTCTGGATTTTGTCTTGCAATAAAATAACATGTTACTTTTATTTATGAGGCACAAACTTAATGTCTTTTATTACTTTCTTTACTAATTGCTTCTATATTTGTAGGGAGCTAAATAAAAATATTCATTATGGAAAATCTCAGTTCAGGTAGTTCTCATACTTTATCTTCTTCTTTATCTGATTATCATCCCTGTATGGAGGAGTTCAGGACTTACAAGCCTATGGCTAGGGTCAGATGCCTGTCAGAGAGCAGACTAACCTATGGACCAGACAGAGTGAAGACCAGGAAGCAGATGGTCAGACCAACATCAGGTGTGATGGTGAGGAGGAGGAGGAGGATGATGTGAAATGCAGGTAAAATGGATCATTGGAAAGGTGATGATGGAGTAGTTGGTGGAATGAGTGGCAGGGGAAACCAGAGAACCTAGATGCCGCTTTGTCCACAAGTACCACATGCAGGTCCCTGGGATCGAACCAGGCCACCTTGGTGATAGGTGAACGGTCTAACCACTCGAATATGGCACTGCCCTACTTCTCATACTTGCAGATGCAAAATATTTTAGGAGGTGACATGCAAAAGCGAACTGAACTAAGCCCCGGCACCACATCCCATGAAGAGCAAGCCTTACCGCCCAGCCGCTGCATCCCCCACCTCGACCCACTACAGGCATCATTGGCAGAATGCAGTACTGGAGGGTGGTACGTGGTCAGCGTCCTGATCCCTCCCGACCAGTTATGCGGTCTTCACAACCTGGGGCCGCTACTCCTCCATCAAATAGCTCCTCAATTGTCCCCCCGGGACTAACAAAGCTGAGTGCACCCCATGCCAGACCTCCCAGAGGGGATAAAATCCCCATGCTGGTACCAGGAATCGAATCCAGGTCCTCTGTGCCAGAGGCAAGCACTCTACCAAATGTGCTATGGAGGCGGTCGCAAAAGCGAATACTTCCACCAAATACGACTTCAGAATAGGCATAAAACGTTTCTGGTCTAAATTGAGAATGGAAATACATTAATTGTGGTATATAAAAGTCATTTTGATTCTCAAATGAAATCTACAAAGAAAATAGTTCTTTAAAATCCATAGTTAAATATGGACATGTTCACTTTTGTATGAATAACTTAAACATTTTCAGATTTGAACAAGTTTCAGGAGGTCAATATGTGGTTTATTCTTAATATTTTCAGTTTTAATGCTATATATTTGATGTACTTCACAAAAATACAAGTTTTGCAGGCAGTTGGTCCAGATTTTGACTTCATAAAAGCATTCAAATTAGTTAACAAGGCTCTTTTATATTTGTCTTTTTCAAAAAATATATTCAATATTTTTAACAAATTGTTCTTATTAAATTGTGATTTTTTTTATAGAAGTATTAAAGTTTTCAATCAAACACTGAATTTGAGCTTACAACGCACTAACATGAACTTTTTCTATGCTATAATAAAAATAAAGAATAAATTCTTTAACAAATGTGACATTATGTACACCATAAAACCCCAATGCAGCAGCCCATGAAGGGCCAAGACTTGCCGCCCAGCTGCTGCGTCCCCCACCTTTGATCACTATAGGCATCATTGGTGGGGTGCAGTATTGGAGGGTGGTACGTGGTCAGCATCCCAAGCCCTCCCATCAGTTATGCGGCCTTCTCAACCTGGAGCTGCTACTTCTCCATCAAGTAGCTTCTCAGTTGGCTCCCGCTGCCCCCCCCCCCCGGGCACCTAACGAGGCTGAGTGCACCCTGTGCCAGACCCCTCAATGGGGGAAAAATCCCCATGCTGGTACTGGGGATTGAACCCGGGTCCTCCACGCTAGAGGCAAGCGCACTACCAACTGTGCTACAGAGGCAGTCCATGTGCACTATGGTGATGGCAATTCCGGTTAAATAATAAATTATATTTGTAGTTTTATCACTGTGAAAACATTCTGGCCTTTAAATGCTTAAAATACATCCCACTAATGTAATAACGCATGCTTCATTCTGCTGCTGTTACACCACTCCTGTGACGTCACAGTCGTGAGGAGTAGGCCATATAGTAATGGCCACGGAACAAGATGTGCACTGTATTATCGGGGAGACTGGCGTTACTCATGTCACATGACTTGAAAATATGCTTCCTATTGGCCATATGGACCTATTCTTATTTTTGTGAAATGTATACATGGACACGTTCATGTTTGCTCTGTAACCCATATTTTTGCATGCTTATTTCAGCAGACAGGATCAAGTTTGCTTGAATTTCACAGTGTATAGCCATTTACCTCATCCTCAATGATGCGTTCCATATCCAAACTCATTATTTTAAAATTTTGAACAAGTTTTCATTTGCATGTCACCTCATCATTTGTTAGCGCTTCTCACAAAGCTTATTTACTAATTATCTCATCACAGAGTACCCACCTTAACTATTTGCAGAGTTCATGGAAATAGAATTGTACTGTCCTCCAAATATTTAAGCACTATTATGCCCAGAACAGTTTTAATGAAAAGCTCTCGCCCTAACAAAGTTCCAAGATAAATCTCTTGTTGAAGAAGAGATACGTTAAAAATAAATGTATAAATTTATCTAACAGAGTTGCAAATGATCATATTTATTTTGAATGCAGAATTCAACTGTTACACAAAAGCAATGATGATGCAGTCTTAAGTTTTGACTAACATTGGAACAGATTCAGACCAGTTTTCAAAGTAAAGCTGTGATGTAAAATGCAATTAATGTTGTTATGAGAAATCCACATACACAAAACGTCCGTTTATTTTTCAAGTTTGTGACTATACTCGCACATAAGTAGTGACAAGCTTTTAAAATTATTTTTGCCATCTGTTTGTCCTTGGATTGAAATTCCTCGTATTCACCTAAATTATGCCCATTCTTACTGGATATAGCAGCTCAGGCAGTGAATACTTATGATACATGAATGAAATGATATTGTGTAAGGAGATGAAGACCGCATAACTGGCCGGGAGGGATCAGGACGCTGACCACGTACCACCCTCCAGTACTGCATTCTGCCAATGATGCCTGTAGTGGGTCGAGGTGGGGGATGCAGCGGCTGGGCGGTAAGGCTTGCTCTTCATGGGCTGTGGTGCCGGGGCTTAGTTCAGTTCGCTTTTGCATGTCACCTCCTCAAATATTTTGCATCTGCAATTATGAGAAGTAGGCCAGTGCCATGTTCGAGTGGTTAGACCGTTCACCTATCACCAAGGTAGCCCGGTTCGATCCCAGGGACCTGCATGTGGTATTTGTGGTGGATGAAGCAGCATCAGAGCAGGTTTTCTCCAGGTTCTCTGGTTTCCCCTGCCACGCATTCACCAATTGCTCCATTATCATCTTTCCAATCATCGGTTTCGCCTGCATTTCATATCATCTTCCTCACTCTCATACCTGGTGCTTGGCTGACCACCCGCTTCCAGGTCTTCACTCTGTCTGGTTCATAGGTTCCTCTGCTCCCCGATGGGCGTCTCACCCTAGACACTGGCTTGTAAGTCCTACATAAGGGGAGGATAATCAGGTAAAGAAAAAAAAAAAGAAAAGTAAGATAACACCTATACATTACTATGTTTAAATATCTTACTTTGGTAATTGCACTAAATATTTTATTATTACACAGCTTTTTTGCATGATCTGCCCCCCCCTAAATGTATAACAAGATTATGTCTATGCGCACAGTGCTATAATAGAACCAGAGCTTATTTGTGTGCCTGTTCTTCATCACAATCATGCCCCCCCTCCCTCACTGGGTTACAATTAAATACATAGTGTGCATACTTCATTTTGCGGTATTTTCACTTGCAGTAACCAGCGGTAAATGTTCATGAACATTCAGAAATGGACAACATGAACTGTAAAGTCAAAATGTTTATCTTATGTGCATTATATGGCTGCAGGATATACACTTCCCATTTTTTGTGATAGTTTTTATTTATAGTGGATGTTACAAAGTGTGAAATATAGATTTAAAAGCTGTAGCTTATAAAGTGATATTCTTAGCTTTAATGTGTGTTTATTATGGCACCAGGAAGAATATCAACATGTGTGACAGAACGAAACAGTTCTAATAGTTCTTCAATTATTCTTATTAAATGAATTACCAATTATTTTATATTAAATCTTTGTATATTTTCTGTACTGAACATTTTATGCATTTATTTTCATGTTATTGCAAAATTATTATACTTTGCTGGACAAGGAAAAGTTCTATAGTTCTCAGTTTCAGGAAGTTGACAAGTGTGCAAGCACAAGCTCGTAATACATGTTCTGCATAAAACTAGGTAAGTGAAGCAATTAAGAGTGTTAATGTAGAAGACTCCACATGAGTTAGGTGTAATATTGTTTTGCTGCGATGAGCTTTTTCAGTGTATAATACATGACTAGCACAGACCTATTAGCACAAGAAACAAAAGATGCTACTGAGCACAATTGCAGCAGAAAGCAGTGGCCTGTATTTTGTAATGAGATCATAGACAAAGCACATGTTCTGCGCATGTACCCATGTCTTTCCATTGCCATATATTCACATGATATGTGTCATACAACATGAATGCAATTGGCACTTGTTTCAGTATGAGTAGGGGAATACTTGTAGATGTAGAAGACTTTGGTTTAGAGTCTGTGGGTGGAAAGAAGCTTCAACTTCATGATTTTAATATTTCAGTGTTATATGCTGTATTTAATGGATATGCAAGGTCTTCCAAAAGTAAGGCATAATACTGATGCAGTCGTTTTTTTACTAAGTAGCCCGTTGAGCAATGAGTAATGAAATAATAGTAAATGGCATTTAGCTAGCCATGCATTGAGGCGGCATTTGGTGCAGTCGTTTTTACTTAGAAGTGCTTTGAACGATGCTAACTCTTAACTTAATCTCAGTGGTCATGGCCAGTTAATAGATTATATATTTGATTTTTCTAATTAAATTTATGAATTTATTTTATTGCACACTTTTTATGGGGTAGTAAGGGGTAGTGATGCGCCTCCTATAGCCTCTCCTACCCAATTCCCATCCTCATCCTGCCCGTGGTGCACCCTGCTTTTAACAGATGAGGCTCTGGGGACTGAATCACAGCGGTATAACTGTTTCATCTAAAATGGAGGAAATGTCATTTACATATGTGCTGGCCTATCACAGCACAACAGCGTCCCTCAGAGGCACATGAGGGGAAGGTCGGTGGATCTAAATATCATCTATTTAGTCCTCCCGGCTAGGTCCGATGGACCCGTTGACCAACGATAGGTGTGGTCCCCCTTGCAAAATGGGGGTTTAAGTCGGGTGATGTAACTGCCACATTGTAAAACTGGTGCCCGTTAAGAAAACAGTTACATGAAAGCCACACACATGAATATGAGTCCTAAAGATAAACATTCCGGAGTTAAAACTGTCCCCCAATCGGATCTCCGGGTGGGGACATCTTTAGGCAAATTTTTTTAGGACAGAAGAGAACCTCCCCCCTTCAATCCTTAAAACTCATAGTAGTTTCCTAAAAAAGGTAACACAGATTAAATCCAAATTGAACATTCCTAACACCAGAGAAAATCTACTTATAAGAGAAAATCCATTGGAATTATTGCAACCTACCTTCAATTTGGAATTAATAGAGGAAATAAGTAAATCAGACACACCAAAAGAAATACAAAAACTTCTAGCTCTGGAAATAATCAATACTAGGTATCCCACAGAAGAATGGCTGCACATATATACTGATGGATCCTCCAAGGAAAACCTTACTGGAGCTGGAGTTACATGTTCACTTTTTTCCTTTTATCATTCTATTGGCAGAGACACAACAAATTATGATGGAGAAATAGAGGCTATATACATTGCTCTCCGACAATTATTAAATCTTCCCTTAAATAAATTTAACAAGGCAGTAATTCTTTCAGATTCTAAAGCTGCAATTCAGGGAATATGTTCAAATACTACAAAGAAGTCAACAAAAATTAGAGAATGCTACAAAATGTTAACACAACTCCAAAAGGTTAATAAGACTGTTCATCTCCAATGGATTCCAGCACACTGTGGAGTCATGGGGAACGAAGCTGCAGACTCACTTGCAAAGAAAGGCACAACAATAAAACAAAAGTCTAAATTCAATTTCTCATATTCCTCAATAAAACGCTTGATCATTAAAAATTTTTGTCATTCATATCTACAAGAAATAGAAACAAATGCCAAAGATAAAAAATGGATTACACTACTTTCCAATCCAGATATAATCCCCCAGAGACCAAGGAAAACAGCTGTTGCAGCCTTCCGACTATTGACAAATCATGACTGCTTAGCAAGTCATCTCTACAGAATTGGTATCTCAGCCTCACCAATATGTGTCCTGTGTAACGATCCAGCAGAAATGAATGAAGAACACTTGAAGACCTGTGAAGCATTAAGATCAGAAGAAACTACAGTTCAAAAGTATTGGAAAGCACGAATGCTAATGGCTTCATTGCCAGATGCAAGGCACTAGAAAACAACAACAACAACAACTTTTTATTATTGTAATTATTGCTTTGTTACAATATTTCTACACTTTTTTTAAACATTTCCAACTAATTGACATGCCGAAACCATATGATTTACTATTTTTCAGTAAGTTACTAAAGAATGGCATCCGTCTCTCACGAATCCATTGACCAAGTGTTGTTTGGAAAATTTTTATGTGCAACTATAGCACTATCATTTGGCTTTGGTCGTCGGCCTGGGTAGCTCAGTTGGTCAGATGCTGGCCTACCAATCCCAAGGTTGCAGGTTCAAATCCAGCCATGGCCGATGATTTTTAAGTGTGCTTAAAAACGACAGCTCCATGTCAGTAGATTTACTGGCATGTAAAACAACTCCTGCAGTACAAAATTCCGGCACACTGATGACACTGATGTGATCCTGGCAACTGACAGTGTTTTTAAACAACAAAATAATCTTTAAATCATCTTTAGTCAGCTTTTGTCTTCCTTAATAATACCTTTTCTTATTTTGTCAGAATTATCCCATTGACGTCATGCTCTGCAAATATACGATTTTATGGTCATTGTGGTCGTGCCACAAGTAATATTAATTTATATTTCAAATCTCTCTCTGAACATGGTGTGATGCAAAAAAATTATCAATTAAGATGTAAACATGATAGAAATGTTGAAGCAAGGTTAACAATAATGATAATTTCCACAAATTGATAACAGATTAAATAATAAAAAGCATTCAGTTAATAAAATCAAGCTGTCACAAACAATTGTTTGGCTCAAAGATTCCCTCAAATGCATAATATATTTTTCAGTACTAATACAATTAAAATTAATTAATTTTTTTAAATGCTCAGAAGTGTTAAGTTGATTATTTGAAAGGAAAATTTTATAAAAAGGAAGCACATTTTTCTGCCATTATCGTAGAGATGTGACATCATTAACAAAAATTATAGACAACACATTTTTTTATTTTATTCCTCTAAAAGATAAGTTATCTTGTTTAGTCGTGTAAACAATTTCATTTGTTTCATACAAAAGGTTTGGATGCTATGGGAACAGGTTAGCTTGCTTAACTGTTATCTCCACATCTACTGTAACAAATCAAATTCTAATTATTTAATGAGGTGTTCAAAATGCTCACCATTTACATAGGCTAAGTCATGGTGTGAATTGGTGTTGAACATTTTCAATCACCATTTTCAAATTGGTGTATCTCTGTCCCTCATTTATAACTCTTCCATATTAGTGGGCCTTACAACAAAAACATAGATTTAAAATATCTCAATATAAATTAATCAAGTGGAGAGTGATCTTTTCCCATAGTAACCAAACCTTTTGTATGAGTTCACGCAACTAACTACCTTTCAGAGAAGTAAAAAAATATGTTGCTATTTAAATATTTTTAGAACACCTTGTAAAATAATGACTGAAAGCTTTTTCTTTTTTGTAAAAGGTTCCTTTTTAAATATTAAATTTGGGTAGTTGAAGCATTAAAAAAATGAATTAATTTTAATTTTATTTGCAGTCTTCTGTACTTATAAAACATCCTGTATATGAGGAGTAATTGTAAGCTTTCATGGCTGGAGTCAGAATAATGAACAGTGGATTCTTCCGGGCTGATTAACCATGGTCTGCTGGCATTTTGATGTCCAGACGTTTTGTCCACATCTGCAGTGAACATCATCTGTGGTGTGGTTTCAATCTTCTTGGTGAAGGTTTATTCACAACTGACTCAACAATGAGAGAGCGAAGGCTTTCACGGCCGGAGTCAGTATAACTAGGAGTTATTTCCGGGCTGTTATGCCGTGGTCTGCTGGAGTTGAAGAACCCAGACGTTTCGTCCACATCTGCGGCGGACATCTTCAGTGGCGCGGTCGTAATCTCCTCGGAGAAGTTAGCGTAGCGTCTGAGGTGTGGACTGTCAGAGCTGCGGTATTTATCCTTCTAGTGGCCTCCGCTGATTGGCTCGGGCGGCGCACGGCCGGTGGGAGGGGGCGGGCTTCGCTCAAGGTGTTGCCTCCTGATTGGATCACTTCAGTTTCTGCTGTTTTATGTCGTTTCTTGCCTTCAATGACAGGATACCAGTTGCTGTTTAGTTTCAAAACTTCTTCTTTCTTGTTGAAATTGTTGGGATGTTTATATATTTCAATGGCTTCGCGCTGTAACCGGGCATGGTAGTGTGTTGTGGATGAAAGGATGTTTGTGTCCTGGAACTTAATTATGTGTTCTCCCTCCGCTTCAATGGCGTGTTGGGCAACTGCGGACTTATCTGTTTGGGCCAGGCGGCAGCTTCTTTTATGTTCGGTGAGTCTTGTGTTGATACTGCGTTGAGTAGTTCCGATGTAAACCGATCCGCAGGAACAGGGAATACGGTAAACACCGGCTGATGACAAGGGGTCCCGGGGGTCTTTAGCAGAGCGTAATAGGCTGTTCAGTTGCCTGGTGGGCTTGAAGACAGTCTTGATACTGTGCCGTTGTAGTATGTGTTGAATACGGTCGGTAACATTCTGGAAATATGGCAGGAAAACTATACCGTTATATTTGGGCTTGTTTGTTTTTTGTGAGGCAGGTTTCGGCTTGGCAGGGCGGCAGGCTCTTTTGACCTCTTGAATAGAATATCCATTAGAAAGTAAGGCTTTCTCAAGGTGACAGAGTTCTTGTTGTAATAAGTGTGGCTCGCAAATGCGAGAAGCACGGTTTACGAGTGTCTTAATCATGCCTCGTTTTTGTCTGGGATGATGATTTGAGGCTTTATTTAAATAGCGGTCCGTATGAGTGGGCTTACGGTAGACAGTATGCCCAAGTCTGCCGTCTGCTTTCCTGCTGACTAAGACGTCCAGAAAAGGTAGCTGTCCGTCTTTCTCTTCCTCCATGGTGAATTGTATGCGTGTGTTGATGCTGTTAAGATGTAGTAGGAAGTCTTGAAGAGTTTCTTTTCCATGGGGCCATACGACGAAAGTGTCGTCCACATAACGGAGCCAGACAGTCGGTTTTAGAGGAGCCGTGGCCAAGGCTTTGGACTCAAAAGATTCCATGAAGAAATTGGCCACTACCGGGCTAAGAGGGCTTCCCATGGCAACTCCATCGATCTGCTCGTAGAACGAATGGTTCCACTGGAAATACGTCGTGGTGAGAACTTGGTGGAAGATGGCGATTATATCTTCTGAGAAAATGTGCTTTAACTGTGTGAGGGCCTCTTGTACTGGAACCATGGTGAAGAGTGAGACGACATCAAAACTGATCAGAAGGTCATGAGGTTGTAGTGTGAGGCTTTGTAGTTTCTGGATGAAATGAGTCGAGTCTTTAATGAAGGAGTCTGTCGAGCCGACGTGTGGCTGTAGTAGGCATGCTAGATGTTTGGCTATATAATAAGTCGGAGATCCAATTCCGCTGACAATGGGCCTTAGAGGCACATCCGGCTTATGTATTTTTGGAAGGCCATAAAGTCTGGGAGGCTGGGCTTCTGATTTGATGAAGCGGCGTTTGTCTTCTGCTGGCAGGGAAGAATTCTTGATGAGGGCGTTGGTTTTCCGTAGAATACGAGCTGTGGGATCTCGTTGAATTTTCCGGTATGAGTCAGGTTTAAGAAGATCTGAGATTTTGTCATCGTAGTCTTGCTGGTTTAGAATGACAGTGGCATTCCCCTTGTCTGCTGAGCAGATGATGATATTTTTGTTGTTATTCAAGTTCATCAGTGCAGTCCTCTCTTTGAAGGATAGATTATTGCGTGGAGCCTTAGCGTATTGGAGAATTCTAGAGGATTCACGGCGAATCTCATTGGCTGTTGCTGCTGGAAGGCCTCGTATTCCTGATTCAATGTTTGAAATGATGTCCTCCACTGGTATCGTGGGTGTGACTACTGCGTAATTCCCTCCTTTGGCAAGCAAGGACGTCTCGTCTGGTGATAGTTGATGGCGCCACTGAAGATGTCCGCCGCAGATGTGGACGAAACGTCTGGGTTCTTCAACTCCAGCAGACCACGGCATAACAGCCCGGAAATAACTCCTAGTTATACTGACTCAACAATGTTCACGAGTCAAAGTAAGGTGGTGGTTGTAACTCAGACATGCTTCCACTACCATCTAATGTAATTAGTAACCAGTAGCGAGAGCTTACTGCCAAATTGAAATTTATATGCTTATGACCAGGGCCTGGATGTTTATGACTTAGAAATGTTAGAAATATGCAAGCGTATAAGACCGAACAAATTAGAGTATATGATGATAAATATGACCTAAAACTGTTTGGGTCTATTTTCAAAATCTTCAAAATTTTAATGCTGTTTGTAGTAACATTAATAAAAATCTACTTAAAAAATCTAGCACACTAAATAATAAATAAATAAACAATAGTAACATTATGTTATATTTTTAATTTTTTTAATTGCTCAATCTAGAGCTAACCCTCGGCTCTGCACAGAATGAAATAAATGTCACATTTTTAAGGGTGATAGAAAGAATTGCAATAGTAAATTACATTTTAAAGTTTTCAAAAAGGAACGATTCTCTATTTGCATGTAACATAACTCATTATAATGGGAAAAAGACCTCTCAACAGCATTCACCACGTATCTCGCTTCAGCGTCAGCTGTTTCATACATAGAAACCCGATCTTGTTATCAGCAACGCAATGGCATATTCTATTTAAAACATCTTCGTAACAGGTAGTCAGTAGTTCTTGTTGTATTGGGTGTATGCTGATTAGTGTACTCCACAAAGGAGAAAAATTTGCAGAAGTGTTGATTATTAACTTTCTCCAGCAGTATATCAGCAGATATCATCAGTGTACATAAATACTTTTTGCTTGTCATAGACGGTAACAAAATTCTCAGAACAGGAGCTGTTGTCGGTTCTCTAATTCAAGCCACAATTCACCACTTAGTTTTAGGCATGATGAACTGAGAGTATCCACGTCACCCACATACAGTAACATCTATCCAGTATATGAGGGCTGGTTGTATATCTGCGTCAGGTATCTTAGAGACTGAACCATTAGATTTCTGAGAATTTTAATTACAGAAACAATTGACCTTGGCAGAAAACCTAACAACAGCCATACTAAACTATTTATGCTTTCTTTGCATCTGTCACTTCCTACACATCTGTCTCTATACAGTTTACTCTCCAAATTCACAGAAATTATATTTCTAAGAAAGATAAGTGTAAGAAATATAAATATTAGAAGATGTGAAAAAAAAAGGTCTATGAGATGAGTGCAAGTACATACGCAAAACTGGAATAAAAATATAAAAACATGACAAAAATATGAAAATTTCAGAGAGAGTATGACTATAATATGAAAAATGACGAAAAATGTTAAAAAAGCCAAAATATAACTTTATATGATCCATCAGAATTGCATAATTTTAATCACCATAGATAAAATCGTGCTTCGCATATATTTTCCACAGAAAAAACCACAAAGAAAAACTATGGCATGTCATGAACATCTGGGCTCTTCTTATGACTATTAAAGCTAATTCTGTTTAAATAAAAGTAAAACTAAAGCTAGCAATGAAAAATACATAATGAATAATAATTTTATAAGAGACATATTACATGAATTCCGCCACTGGTCTCTGAGGATGGATGCAAAAATTCCTCATTTATGTAAATGCTGCCTTAAGTTTATTAATCTACCTAAATTTTCTCTTTGCATAAATGTAACTCGTTCAAGAACTGCTTTGTAGTTAAGGAAATTGACGCTATTAACAGTGAAGCAACAAGAATGCTTTGTAGTTGATTTAACATGCAAGTAAAACACACAAGGTAAGATGATATTATTACTCTAAGGCAATCCTTGTGCTCATTTAATCATCAAAACCTACAGAAAAGTGCACAGATGCAAGTCTAAAGGTATATTTTCTTCATTTCATTTCTTTTCTTTTCCTGCCACTCAGCTTATAGCTTGTGTAATTATTTAGTTAGAATTTGTTAATGGATCACCTAAAATGGAAGGTATGACTGCTGTTGCACTCGCTCACAATTTATTGAAAAGGGAACCATGCCTCTTCATTAATCATATATCCACTATAATGACCTTATATAGCTCTGTTTTGCTTGGTGAATGTTAAACATGAATGTCAGCCTCTGGATATATAAATAGTTACAGAGAACGGACCTTAGCTGTCTTTGCTTTAATTAAAAAATGTGTAATTAATGTCTTTCTATATAAGCTAGTTATAATACATATTCTTTTCTCTTGCTCTCCTTTTTATAACACTTTTGTCATGTCTTATTTAGTTGTATGAACAATTTTTTTGTTTCATACAAGAGGTTTGGTTGCAATGGGAACAAGTTAATTGTTGGCTTGTTTAACAATTTTTTTCAAGAAGTACACAATTGCTGTAAGAAATAACGTTCTCATTATTTAATAAGGTATTCAAGATGCTGCCCATTTTCAATCACTACTTTTTCAGAAGAAAAATTGAAAAAATATGTTTAAAATTTTTTGCAGTAGATATCACATCCTGCAATAATAGCTGAAGGCTTTGTTTCCTTTTTGTAAAATTTTCCTTTCGAAAACAGGAGAACAAAAAACATGAACTGGCTACACAGTGTTTTGCCTGTCCACATCCTCAGCGTTCGTTGCCATCTGCCACTATCATAGAAAAGCACAGATGAAACCATATAACATTTTTAAAACTACTTTTAAAGGCTTTGCTTACCAACTTTATGAAAGAAGATGCTGAACCTGGCCACCATCGTTGTCCATACATTTTTGGCACCTCTTTTGGAAACTATCCATCACTCGCCGTAGCTCATGTTGAGAAATGTTGGCAGTTTCCTGGCAGATATTTTGTTTTAATTCTTCCAGAGCGTATGGATTTGTCTTGTGCACTTTATGTTTTAAGTTACCCCAAAGATAGAAATCGTAGTAGGTTAGGTCGGGAAACCGAGGAGGCCACAAATCTCTACTAATGATTCTGTCCTGAAACACACTTTCAATTGTTCCCTTCAAAAGATTATTGATATGAGCTGTTGTAGAATTTTATTGAAAAAAGGCAAAATCACGCTCCCTGTCTGTTAATTCTCTAAAAAAAAGGGGCAAAATTGTATTCAAGTATGTACAGATGCCAACTGTTGACTCAAAAAAAAATTGACCCTATAACTCAGAACCTACTGTTGTTCATGAAGTACCCCTTCATGACAAAAGAATTTGATGTATGGTGCACCATTAGCAGAGAAAGGTTTCTCAGAGCTCCAATAAGCAATTTCTATCTCTGGGGTAACTTAAAACACATAGTGTACACGAAAAACCCACACACCCTGCAACAATTAAAACAAAATATGTTGTTGTTGTTGTTGTTTTCTAGTGCCTTGCATCTGGCAATGAAGCCATTAGCATTCGTGCTTTCCAATACTTTTGAACTGTAGTTTCTTCTGATCTTAATGCTTCACAGGTCTTCAAGTTAAAACAAAATATCTGTCAGGAAATTACCAACATTTCTCAACATGAACTACGGTGGGTGATTGATAGTTTCCTAAAGAGGTGCTAAAAATTTATGGACTGCAACGGTGGCCAGCTTCAGCATCTCCCTCCATAAAGTTGGTAAGTAAATCCTTTAAAAGTAGTTTTAAAAATGCTGTATGCTTTCATCTGCACCTTTCTATGATAGTGGCAGATAGCAACAAGTGCCAAGGATGCAGACAAGCAAAACACTGTGCAGCCTGTTCGTAAGTATTTTGTTCTCCCAGTATTACATTTCAATGCCCGAGCATTTTGTAAAAATGAGTAAATTTTTGTTTTATTTGTGTTATTCCTTAGTTACAAAACATCTGTATAAACACTCTGTATATCATTGAAATATGCCTTCAGAACTTAGTGATGAAAGTTATGCAAGACTTAATTAACAGTATGATTCTTAAAGTAATGTTCACCAAAAAGTGTTTCCTTAATCATCACTCTAAGCTCATTGATATCTTTAGCTATAGTAGTAGCCAAGGAAAGAGAGCTACTAACAACAAAGGTTAGCTAGTTTTTCTTGTTGTTTCTGTTGCACACTAACGTTTCTTCTCTCTTCTGACTAACCTGCTTCCTCATATTTACAGAAGAAAGAAAGATCCCAGCTAGAAAGTTATGCAGAAGAATCTGACGTGCACATCACCTTGGTAATGGACGTTATACTCTTGTGTGCAGCATGTTTATGTTGTTTGTTTGCTCATTCTGTATGTTTTATGTTCTGTTTCACTTTGCATTATTCCTTCTTTTACGACCAGGTTTCTTTGCAGGTGCATTGTTATGTGACAAAGTGACTGGTGAAGGCATGCTCCCCTGAAGAGAGCTGCTTTCATTGGGGCAATTGCTACGTACATTGTCTGAAGTAGTAACAACATTGGTAGCAGCAGCACTTCCATTATTACTAACATTACCTTCAAGATTTTGGTTACTTGTGCCAGAAGTTACAGTTTCCTGAGGAGAGCAAATTTGATCTTTCTGACCATGTAATTGGTTTGAAGCAGTAGCAGTTATATTATTATTACCTCCAATCACACCTGTGTTAAAACATACTTCATCTTTCTTCACAATTGGTAGTAGGTTATCATCCAGGTTAACATGAATCTGATTGCGTGGACATATGAAAACCTCAGCCTCACCATTGGGTGTCTCAACTACAGGTTTCAAGACTAATTGTGGTTTCCAAACCAATGTCTTGGTTACGTTCCTTCCTTGACCATCATTACAATGTAACCAACTGTTATTTAACACAGACAACAGCATATCTGCACTTGTCTTCATGGACAACATTTGACCACTGTTATTAAGAGGCCTCACAAGTATCTCTGGTGAGGAGAAATAATTTTGTGATGCTCTATTTACATTCCCTACTGGATATGCAGCTTGAATTGTAGCGTATTGCTGGTATTACTGCTGCTGTGTGCAGCCAGGAGTGTGCTGCAGCACAGTGGCTGGGAAATGTTCCTCTTGCAAAACATTTCCAAGTACCACATGTTGCTATGGAACTAGTTGCTGTAGTATTCGTTGAGATGCTATTTGATGTTGCATCATTTGTTGGTGTGACATTTGTTGCTGTGCAATTGGTTGGTGGGACATTTGCTGCTGTGTTATTTGTTGTGCCAGTTATTGTACAATTGGTTGCTGAGACATCTGTTGCTGTGCCATTGGTTGCTGAGGCATTTGTCGCTGTGTTATTTGTTGTACCATTGGTTGCCGAGACATTGGTTGCTGAGACATTAGTTGCTGTGTCATTAGTCACTGAGGGATTTGCTGTGAAGACATTTGTTGCTGTGCCATTGGTTGCTCAGACATTTGTTGCTTTGCCATTGGTTGCTGAGACATTTGTTGCTATGCCATTGGTTGCCGAGACATTTGTTGCTGTGTCATTAGTCACTGAGGGATTTGCTGTGAAGACATTTGTTGCTGTGTCATTAGTCACTGAGGGATTTGCTGTGAAGACATTTGTTGCTGTGCCATTGGTTGCCAAGACATTTGTTGCTGTGCCATTGGTTGCCGAGACATTTGTTGCTCTGCCATTGGTTACTGAGGCATTTGTTGCTGTGCCATTGGTTGCCGAGACATTTGTTGCTGTGCCATTGGTTGCCGAGACATTTGTTTCTGTGCCATTGGTTCCCGAGACATTTGTTGCTGTGCCATTGGTTGCTGAGGCATTTGTTGCTGTGCCATTGGTTGCTGAGACATTTGTTGCTGTGCCATTGGTTGCTGAGACATTTGTTGCTGTGTCATTGGTTGCCGAGACATTGGTTGCTCAGACATTAGTTGCTGTGTCATTAGTCACTGAGGGATTTGCTGCGAAGACATTTGTTGCTGTGCCATTGGTTGCTGAGACATTTGTTGCTGTGCCATTGGTTGTTGAGACATTTGTTGCTGTGCCATTGGTTGCTGAGGCATTTGTTTCTGTGTCATTAGTCACTGAGGGATTTGCTGTGAAGACATTTGTTGCTGTGCCATTGGTTGCTGAGGCATTTGTTTCTGTGCCATTGGTTGCTGAGACATTTGTTGCTGTGTCATTAGTCACTGAGGGATTTGCTGTGAAGACATTTGTTGATGTGCCATTGGTTGCTGAGACATTTGTTGCTGTGTGATTAGTTACTGAGGGATTTGCTGTGAACACATTTGTTGCTGTGTCATTAGTCACTGAGGGATTTGCTGTGAAGACATTTGTTGCTGTGCCATTGGTTGCCAAGGCATTTGTTGCTGTGCCATTGGTTGCCGAGACATTTGTTGCTGTGCCATTGGTAGCTGAGGCATTTGTTGCTGTGCAATTGGTTGCCGAGACATTTGTTGCTGTGCCATTGGTTGCCGAGACATTTGTTTCTGTGCCATTGGTTGCCGAGACATTTGTTGCTGTGCCATTGGTTGCTGAGGCATTTGTTGCTGTGCCATTGGTTGCTGAGACATTTGTTGCTGTGCCATTGGTCGCTGAGACATTTGTTACTGTGCCATTGGTTGCTGAGACATTTGTTACTGTGCCATTGGTTGCTGAGACATTTGTTGCTGTGCCATTGGTTGCCGAGACATTGGTTGCTGAGACATTAGTTGCTGTGTCATTAGTCACTGAGGGATCTACTGTGAAGACATTTGTTGCTGTGCCATTGGTTGCTGAGGCACTTGTTGCTGTGCCATTGGTTGCCGAGACATTTGTTGCTGTGCCATTGGTTGCCGAGACATTTGTTGCTGTGTCATTAGTCACTGAGGGATTTGCTGTGAAGACATTTGTTGCTGTGTCATTAGTCACTGAGGGATTTGCTGTGAAGACATTTGTTGCTGTGCCATTGGTTGCTGAGACATTTGTTGCTGTGCCATTGGTTGCTGAGACATTTGTTGCTGTGCCATTGGTTGCCGAGACATTGGTTGATGAGACATTTGTTGCTGTGTCATTAGTCACTGAGGGATTTGCTGCGAAGACATTTGTTGCTGTGTCATTAGTCACTGAGGGATTTGCTGTGAAGGCATTTTTTGCTGTGCCATTGGTTGCTGAGACATTTGTTGCTGTGTCATTAGTCACTGAGGGATTTGCTGTGAAGACATTTGTTGCTGTGCCATTGGTTGCTGAGACATTTGTTGCTGTGTCATTAGTCACAGGGTTTGCTGTGAAGACATTTGTTTCTGTGTCATTAGTCACTGGGGGATTTGCTGTGAAGACATTTGTTTCTGTGCCATTGGTCGCTGAGACATTTGTTGCTGTGCCATTGGTTGCTGAGACATTTGTTGCTGTGCCATTGGTTGCTGAGACATTTGTTGCTGTGCCATTGGTTGCTGAGACATTTGTTGCTGTGCCATTGGTTGCTGAGACATTTGTTTCTGTGCCACTGGTTGCCGAGACATTGGTTGCTGAGACATTAGTTGCTGTGTCATTAGTCACTGAGGGATTTGCTGCGAAGACATTTGTTGCTGTGCCATTGGTTGCTGAGACATTTGTTGCTGTGCCATTGGTTGCCGAGACATTTGTTGCTGTGTCATTAGTCACTGACGGATTTGCTGTGAAGACATTTGTTGCTGTGTCATTAGTCACTGAGGGATTTGCTGTGAAGACATTTGTTGCTGTGCCATTGGTTGCTGAGACATTTGTTGCTGTGCCATTGGTTGCTGAGACATTTGTTGCTGTGCCATTGGTTGCCGAGACATTTGTTGCTGTGCCATTGGTTGCCGAGACATTGGTTGCTGAGACATTTGTTGCTGTGCCATTGGTTGCTGAGGCATTTGTTGCTGTGCCATTGGTTGCTGAGGCATTTGTTGCTGTGCCATTGGTTGCTGAGGCATTTGTGGCTGTGCCATTGGTTGCCGAGACATTTGTTGCTGTGCCATTGGTTGCTGAGGCATTTGCTGCTGTGCCATTGGTTGCCAAGACATTTGTTGCTGTGCCATTGGTTGCTGAGACATTTGTTTCTGTGCCATTGGTTGCCGAGACATTGGTTGCTGAGACATTAGTTGCTGCGTCATTAGTCACTGAGGGATTTGCTGCGAAGACATTTGTTGCTGTGCCATTGGTTGCTGAGACATTTGTTGCTGTGCCATTGGTTGCCGAGACATTTGTTGCTGTGTCATTAGTCACTGACGGATTTGCTGTGAAGACATTTGTTGCTGTGTCATTAGTCACTGAGGGATTTGCTGCGAAGACATTTGTTGCTGTGCCATTGGTTGCCGAGACATTTGTTGCTGTGTCATTAGTCACTGAGGGATTTGCTGTGAAGACATTTGTTGCTGTGTCATTAGTCACTGAGGGATTTGCTGTGAAGACATTTGTTGCTGTGTCATTAGTCACTGAGGGATTTGCTGTGAAGACATTTGTTGCTGTGTCATTAGTCACTGAGGGATTTGCTGTGAAGACATTTGTTGCTGTGTCATTAGTCACTGAGGGATTTGCTGTGAAGACATTTGTTGCTGTGCCATTGGTTGCTGAGACATTTGTTGCTGTGCCATTGGTTGCTGAGACATTTGTTGCTGTGCCATTGGTTGCTGAGACATTTGTTGCTGTGCCATTGGTTGCTGAGACATTTGTTTCTGTGCCATTGTTTGCCGAGACATTGGTTGCTGAGACATTAGTTGCTGTGTCATTAGTCACTGAGGGATTTGCTGCGAAGACATTTGTTGCTGTGCCATTGGTTGCTGAGACATTTGTTGCTGTGCCATTGGTTGCCGAGACATTTGTTGCTGTGTCATTAGTCACTGACGGATTTGCTGTGAAGACATTTGTTGCTGTGTCATTAGTCACTGAGGGATTTGCTGCGAAGACATTTGTTGCTGTGCCATTGGTTGTCGAGACATTTGTTGCTGTGTCATTAGTCACTGAGGGATTTGCTGTGAAGACATTTGTTGCTGTGTCATTAGTCACTGAGGGATTTGCTGTGAAGACATTTGTTGCTGTGTCATTAGTCACTGAGGGATTTGCTGTGAAGACATTTGTTGCTGTGTCATTAGTCACTGAGGGATTTGCTGTGAAGACATTTGTTGCTGTGTCGTTAGTCACTGAGGGATTTGCTGTGAAGACATTTGTTGCTGTGCCATTGGTTGCTGAGACATTTGTTGCTGTGCCATTGGTTGCTGAGACATTTGTTGCTGTGCCATTGGTTGCTGAGACATTTGTTGCTGTGCCCTTGGTTGCCGAGACATTTGTTGCTGTGTCATTAGTCACTGAGGGATTTGCTGTGAAGACATTTGTTGCTGTGTCATTAGTCACTGAGGGATTTGCTGTGAAGACATTTGTTGCTGTGCCATTGGTTGCTGAGGCATTTGTTTCTGTGCCATTGGTTGCTGAGACATTTGTTGCTGTGTCATTAGTCACTGAGGGATTTGCTCTGAAGACATTTGTTGCTGTGCCTTTGGTTGCTGAGACATTTGTTGCTGTGCCATTGGTTGCTGAGGCATTTGTTTCTGTGTCATTAGTCACTGAGGGATTTGCTGTGAAGACATTTGTTGCTGTGCCATTGGTTGCTGAGGCATTAGTTGCTGTGTCATTGGTCACTGAGGGATTTGCTGTGAAGACATTTGTTGCTGTGCCATTGGTTGCTGAGGCATTTGTTGCTGTGCCATTGGTTGCCGAGACATTTGTTGCTGTGCCATTGGTTGCTGAGACATTTGTTTCTGTGCCATTGGTTGCTGAGGCATTTGTTGCTGTGCCATTGGTTGCTGAGGCATTTGTGGCTGTGCCATTGGTTGCCGAGACATTTGTTGCTGTGCCATTGGTTGCTGAGGCATTTGCTGCTGTGCCATTGGTTGCCGAGACATTTGTTGCTGTGCCATTGGTTGCTGAGGCATTTGTTACTGTGCCATTGGTTGCCGAGACATTTGTTGCTGTGCCATTGGTTGCTGAGGCATTTGTTGCTGTGCCATTGGTTGCTGAGGCATTTGTTGCTGTGCCATTGGTTGCCGAGACATTTGTTGCTGTGTCATTGGTTGCTGAGGCATTTGTTGCTGTGCCATTGGTTGCTGAGACATTTGTTGCTGTGCTATTGGTTGCCGAGGCATTTGTTGCTGTGCCATTGGTTGCTGAGACATTTGTTTCTGTGCCATTGGTTGCTGAGGCATTTGTTGCTGTGCCATTGGTTTGTGAGGCATTTGTTGCTGTGCCATTGGTTGCTGAGCCATTTGTTGCTGTGCCATTGGTTGCGGAGACATTTGTTGCTGTGCCATTGGTTGCTGAGACATCTGTTTCTGTGCCAATGGTTGCTGAGGCATTTGTTGCTGTGCCGTTGGTTGCCGAGACATTTGTTGCTGTGCCATTGGTTGCCGAGACATTTGTTGCTGTGCCATTGGTTGACGAGACATTTGTTGCTGTGCCATTGGTTGCTGAGACATTTGTTACTGTGCCATTTGTTGCCGAGACATTTGTTGCTATGCCATTGTTTGTTGAGGTATTTGTTGCTGTGCCATTGGTTGCTGAGACATTTGTTGCTGTGCCATACGTTGCTGTGGCAATTGTTGCAGAGGTACTTCACTGCTTGACTGCTTTATGTATGAAAACATTTTTTGAGGAATTTAGTGAAAGTGTAATATAAAAAGCTTTCATTGACTGTGTAGAGCAGGACATTCTGCATATGCACAAAGAATCACAGCTGTATCTATTGTATTTATTTAAAAAGTGTATACCTAAAGCTTAAAACAAGCAAGTTAGGGTAAATGACAAAAGAAGATGCAGTGTAAAAGGGGGTGACCGCCTGACCATATTTAAAACTCCATTTAAATCCCCATTGAAATGCACCTAATTGCCACAAACACACAAAAACTTTATATGGGTATGTTCTGCAAACTATAGATTCATGTTAAGCAAGAAAAATTGTTATCCAAAATCACTACCAAGTGTCCTTAATCAAAATTACTAGCTCCATTTTGAGAAAATAAACATAACACAAAATTTTCCATGTAAAAAAGAAAATAAAGATGAACAAATTTAACTTACATCATTTTGCCCTCGATGTTGAGATGTCCAGAGTAGGTAATGCAATTACTGCAGTATGTGTCCATAGCAATACTCCAATAATAATTAACATGTTTGCTTTAATTAGAGTAGGGAGCATGAACGACGGCAGGTCACTGTGCAGAAAGAGACAGAGTTAAAGACAATCTGATTTGTCATCCTGTTGTTTTCACTCATATCACAAACTATATAACACTTGAACTGTATTCTGTGGTGATACTGGCACCTATTAGTTGATTCGATCACGTGTTTTTGTGTTACCACTGCACATCCAGTACTCACCCACCCTCGTACACACTCTGTACTCTAATTATGAATAATGTTACAACAGCACAGCAGCTGCAAATTCCACCTCCCCCCATCTGCCCACTCCTAGGATAACCTGGGCAGAAATGCAGTGACAGGGGCAGCATGTGGTCAACATGCTGCTTAATACATGCAAATTCCAGGACCTCAGTCACTACTATTTCTGTAAAGTGGCCTCTCATTTGACCCCAACGACTGAATACGTCCCTTACCAGGAGAAAATATTCGCATGTTCATACTAGAAATCAAACTGGAGACCCTTTGTACTGCAGGCAGGAGCAATTCATGGACTAATAATACAGTAGAACCCTGCTAATCTGGACCCTGCAAATCCAAAATTCTGGATAATCCAAACACAAAATCCATAATTTAAAAAATAATAAGCTTATTTGTACTAAAGCATCTTTATTTTAGAACTGACAAACTTATTATTGAAACTACACACATCGGAGTGAAATGTTTATTGCACAATGTTCAGCTGAACTTTGCTATAGGCAATGTGCCTGTACATAATGCATTTAGTCACTGTTAAATATTTTCACATTTACTTAGCTACCACACCAGTAACTATCACATGTTTATAAAGCAGTAATTTTCACTTAACTTACACAATCTGTAATCTTCTTCTGCCATAAAGAACTAAACCTGCTTGAAGATGCGATGTTAAGCCAGCGTCATTTGGTGTGACAGAAACGTGCTGTTCTGTGTAGCATAATGCCAATTCAAGGGCATCTGCAGCACCAGAATGTGATACAATATCCTTAGAAAAGTCTGCTCCTTTACTATCTCAATCTTGAGAGTTGTTACAGGGTTGATTTTGGACCATAGAGACAATGCCTTCATCACTGATGTCTTCATGGCCATTATCAACTGATATCCATTCAAGAAGACAATTTTCCCCTGCAATTTTGCATCCCAGGATTTCTTGAATAAGATGCATGATATCATTATTTGATGCCAGAATGGATGAGGTTTCTTCAAACACTAGACTTGGCCACAGTTTCTTCCACAATTTTTTTTTCTATTTTTCGAATAATCCAAACATTCCCAAAACCAAGCAGACCACACCCAGAATTAATTTGGATTAGTGGGGTTCTGCTTAGTTAATAACTTGGACGTGGGTAGGGGGGTAGTACTGTATGACTTAGCCATGCTCAAGAGAGCTGCCCTAATGCCTTGCCCCAAGCTAGGGTGCAAGGGTGCAACACATGGTAGATGCAATCGCCCAGAGGTCGTAGTGTCATAGGTCATAGTGTCCCCCTCTGCTGTATACCCTATATAAACTTTTGTACCAAGTCATGAGAACATTCTTTTCTAGCATACCTCTGTTTAATGATGTAGAGACAAGCATAGCTGCAATGAGGTTTGGTGAAACTGCTCATAAGTGTTGTAGCATTGGCTCAATATGGTTTCACAAAAAGAATAATTCCATGTGCAGTCGTAATTTTTTTAAATCTAAGATTATGTAAACTTAAATTTTATTTGCCTCTTCAGTATTAAAAGTGTGTGCTAATGTAATACCAACCTCTAGTACAATAGTTGTTAGACATAGAAAACTTACTGTGAATGAGGAAAAAAGAAACCAAAGAAATTGAAGCCTGTCACTGTCGTAAGATATTCTCAATTTTTATTGTAAATGGACTGTATAATATTAATTTTTTTTTAGTAAAACATAATTGTACATAAAATATGCAGAATTATATTAGATAGTTCTAATATAAAATAATCATATTTTACCACAAAGGATATTGTATATAGACTATAAAAATGCATATATATTGTATGTGTATGTTATGGTAAACATAGTATAGTTTAACATACAAAAAGTGGAAAGCACAAAGTGTTGTCATTGCAAGATATTTGCAGAGTACTTAAACTTGACACATAGAGGGCATGATTATAGTAGTATGTATTTTTCACTCCAAATTAGGCGGAGAAGAAAAGTAAATAAATATTAAAATGCTTCCATTGTAAACCATGCCATGTCACTCTATAAACTTTACTAATTAACATCCAAATAAGTTTAATGTGCATTTGATACAGTATTATATGTACCACTGCAAAAAAAAAAAAGAAAGAAAAAAAAAAAAGAAGAAAGAAATATCTATATGATGATTTTCTCTGTAGTGTAAATATTTTGTGTCTGATTGAGTAGGGTATATAAAAAAGACAATTGATAATAATGGTAAACTCTGTTTACATGGTGTCTTGTTTTTTAAAATAAAAAATACCTTGCCTTTATCCTTAAATGAAATTAAAAAAATGAAGCCTGCACTATCTTTAGCCACCGATTGTTTAACATCTCATATTATAAACCTTCGTAAAATGTTCCTTTACCAAAGAAGATCCAATTCTTTTTTCTTTCCTTTTACTTTTTTAAGTGTGAGATAATTGTTCAGCAGAGTATACCAGTAGGAGATATTTTAGCAGCCCCATCAAGTATTCCTAGCAAGGGAAATAAATCTATGCTAATGTTATAAAGAATAAAGAGAATATTTTATTAAACTGCATGCTCCATCAACATGTAATACTACATGTTTGTGTACACACAGGGTGGAAGGGGAGAACTATTACATTCCTTCTAGTATGTGCTTCATAGAAGCATGACAAAAAAAAAGGCTAATTGCATTTTGTTCTTTCATCAGCCAATTTCAAAAAAATAAATGGTTTTTATTCCAAATTGGATGCATAATTCCACAAGAATGTACAAAGATAATAGTTTGTTACATGTCAGATGCATAGACTAATGTATTTCTTACATAGTTTCGCTAGTAATTATGGGACATCACACTCAAAATAATTAATCACTTAAAAGAATTAAAGGAATAATCCGAGCAGCTTGTTCAGACTTGAGGTAACTTGGCAACATTATGTTGAGGTTGGTCAGGGATTTGAATTGGCTTATGGATGTAAACACGTCAAACACAAACACAATTCAGGGTGGTGTAATGTTTTGGGAAATAACAAGTGCAACTGACATTCTGATTGGTCTGCACTCGCACAGTAAAAATAGGACACAGCATGGGTTTGTTTCTGCTCACTGCTGCTGCAGTGTTTGTTTATGTACTGACCTAGTGAAAGTGACACCCACACAATCTGCAGTGTTGCCAGCTTGTCTGTCTCTTGTTTTCAAAAAAACTATAATATCTCCACAGGAAATGGAGAGAAACAAAAATGTAAGATACAAAATTTGTTGCAAATACCGAGATCCACTGGTTTAAATTAATGTAATGACTTCCCTTCCAGCCAGTATACAGAATTACTTTAAAGTTTCGCACAAACTTAACTTGTAACTTGTGGCTTATTAATATGAAACTCAGTGTACAGAGATAGTTATTTGCAAGCAACTTGAAAATTATTTTGCTACTGCCAGTTTAATCGGAAATTACTACTTTTTTATTTAAATGGTACATCCTATATTTGTTTACATATTTGGATAGTCTCTTCAATAACTTTTCAATAAGTACCCACAATATAAAAATAAAACAGGAATAAACAAAGTAGTTCATTTTGTAAATCCTGTGTTCAAACTGGGGCAACCCTCAGCTGCTTCACAATATAACAGTCAATCATAGAAACCATTTAAGGAATGACTTAACCAGTATTTAGGAATGTCTTTCACTGTTTCCATAATTCAATACTCCAGATCAGTGGGTTAGCTAAGGTTTTGGAGGCCCCCCTGCAAATAAATGTTGGGGCCCTACTTACTAATAAAGCTTAAAAATGGAGAGATTGAAAGATTACATATTTACCTACACAGAATAAGTGTTAAAATAACACTCCTTAATTACAAACACTAACGGTTATTTTTGCTAAATAAACAATATACACTTGCTAAACACATAATGCACATAGGTGTGACAAAATCGTTACCTGTCAATATTTTGGGTAACTCTGGTATTAACCCAAACAAACTCCTTTTTGTGATACCGTTCAGAAGCAATAACACTGAAAAACTGGTTAGAATAGCACATACTGATTAATGTTCATACCTGACCAAATTCTAAAATAATAAAATTTATTAGCTAATCAAGTACATTTTCAGACAGGTAATAATCATACCTACTATGTAGTTTGTTCGGCTTTTAATGCTTTAATGTATTTCTCTATATGATTGTGAATGCATTTGAGAGCATACACACTTGAAGATAAGCTTGTTTCACACTTTTAAGCAAGAAAGGGTAGCAAATGCTTACATGGTACACTTCTGTTGTTAGTATGTCATCAGTGAACTGCATCTGTTCCAGTGCTTCTTCCTAGCGATTTTCCATCAGTGTGGGAGCCCCTAAAGATAGGTGCCCCCTGCGTCGCGGGGTCTGCAGGGCCGTTATTTATGCCACTGCTCCAGATCTTCTATGTTGTGGAGTCTGTCTCAGTACACTACTGACTTCGAATGGCCCCACAAGAAGAAGTCCAAACATGAAAAATCTGGGGATCTTCCTGGCCACTCCATGTGCCTCTCCTACCAATCTATTGTTGTGGAAAAACCTGGTCTAAGTATTGACAACCAATCTGTCCAAGGTGAGCTGGACCTCCATCTTGTAAAAAGATGTTATTTTTTGGTAGCTGACTGGGTGTGGTAACAGTTTGCAATGGCTGGTACTACTTGATTGCAAAGCAACTCCAAGTATCTATAATTGCTCCACCCTTAGATCCACACTTGCTGTAAATGCAAGCCGTCAACAACTAACCCATGATATGCCGAAACCAAAGCACACCATAAAATGTAGTACTCTAAATATCGGCGATTATCTATGAGTTTTCAAGATGTATGATAACCCTCGTAAAGACTACTTGAATGTAACGCGATAGTAGCAACATTCCTAAAACTCCCGAGTAAATATCATTCTGTTACAACGTAACCACAAGGTATGAATCCACGTGGTGTTTGTTTTGTTTTGTATTAGTCGCAGGTTATCACAGAGGGATACAAGGGGTGGATCTAAGGCTGGATGGAGTATAGTAGACTTTAGCATTTCTCTAAAGAAGAAAGGACCACCAATATGGTCACCAACCAAGCAACATGACTCTGCGGCAATGTATGAGGCTCAGATTCAGGTAGCCGTGGGCTCGATTCCTGTGACCGACCTTCCTGACCCATGGGTTTTTTCGGGGGTTTCCCGGATCACTAGACAATGCTGGGAATGATAATTACATCCCCTGAATTTCCTGTTCTTGTATTTCACTTCATTCATTGTTCATCGCATTGGTTCTTTCAGGGTCACAAGTGTTAATGAAGGCATTAGGTGCAGCTTGGCAGGGATGGTATGCACTTTGTAAAGAAACTCTCCATCCCTTGTTCATGGGATCCAAGTAGAGGGGTGGTATGTGGAGGTATTGGACTCCACTAGGGTGCCCCTGGAAGGCCCTGAAACATCTTAAGACCTCAAAGTGTTGTCAACCTTGATAAACCTTAGGGACTTCTGTCAATATCTGTATACTGCTAGTCTGGTTCTGGTTACCCACTGTCTCCTCTCACCTCATCCTTCCTTCTGAGGGTGCTCCCTTGTGGGCATAGGTACAGTAAACCTGGCTTCAATCACTAAATTCAATCCCCTAAATCAAGCAGTACCACTTAACATGTTTCCATGGATATAAACAAACAACGGTCAAACATATTTCCATTGATATAAAGAACAGTCAATTAAACATGCTTCCAAGCATACAAACAAAGCACAGCGAAATCACAGAATACAAAAGAAATGTTTTACTCCATTAAGCCTGTAGTAATTGGAAGTAATGCATTATATAGAATTATCTATGTGGTATTTGTTGAAAAGTCATTAAGTACTAGTCTCTGAATCTATAAAAACATGGGGTGTTCCATTTAAAGTAAACTAACAGTCACTTCTGATTAAATCAGAAGTAGAAAAACTGATTACTATAATTTTTGAGTTCCCTCTAAACGACTATTTCCATATACTGAGTTTCATATTAATGAGCCACATGGTTGAACAGATATTCAGGTGGTGCAGAACTTTCAATTAATCCTGCATGTACATAATTTAAACCTACTGCATGGAAATGACAACTAAATGTACTAACATGGTGAGAGAAATGATAAGTCTGGTTACTTTTTGTCACTTTATTTCTTCTTAAACTGTTGGCAAAGTATCTTCCTTTCATAGAAGTTTGAAAACAGTGTTGTTGTAATTAGTTTAATTTAAAAGGTGAGTCAATTAATAAAACTGAACAACATTAGCAAAGTACTAACACTATTACAGAAGTCATTGTTGCACATGCAGAATCAATACAGAACTGTTTTGTTGTATGTAACTGTGTACTCTCAGCCATTCTCTCACACAACTGACCTCTTACTCCACAAGCCAGTCTACTTATATAGTTCTTGAATCACGGGATAGCTCTCTGGAAGCCGAACTCTCTCGGCTCTTGCTGTAAGCAAAGGCCCATGCACCTCGAAAGCTTTAGAAATGCATACAGCAATGTTTGTCTTCAAGCCAAGCATTGTTGCATCTGCAGTTGGCAATTACAAAGGCAGTGGGATAAGGTTAGTAACACTTAATATCTTGAAAGTGAGTTAATACTTCATTGTCATCCAGTTCTGAGCTATGTTTAAAGTTTGAAGTCTTTAGCTCATTGTAAAGTTAGTTTAAAATTTATTGCAAAATTTGTATCAAACAGACCAAACAAGAAAGTGAGTTAATAAAAATGTGGTGAAAACCAGTGATAGAGAATGGAGTAATTAGAAGTGTTGTGTGGAATTTATGTTGTACACTTGTAGAGCCCAGAACCTTGACCCCACCTTTTTAGTACTTTTTCTTATATAGTAATATAATTGTGTAGGGACAACAAGCATGACCCTCTTACTACTACAGAGCATGTGCAGTGGAGGCTACCAACCTTAGTGAGTTGTGAAATCCACTGGATCAGTGATGCTTTGATTTATTCATTTTTATGTTCTACTTGTTCACTTCCAGCTCTCCTAAATGCAAATTCTAGGCAGTGAATTGTTTGTACTGTATTATACCACAGAAAGTAGCTTATACATACATATATTAAAAAGGTAAGTCTAACCTATTTTCCCATGAACTGGAAACTTACCCATATATAAATAGTGAATCATAAACATATTATTAAGAATGCAATTATCGCCCACATTTTTGGCATTTCACTAACTGCTGACGCTACTTGAGTATTCAACTTGAGCCATTGTGTATCCTCTCAGTGATAGTTGCTACCATATCAATAAACAAGTGTTAAATTTAATTGAAGGAATTCCTTAAGGGTCTATAAAAGGCATATCCAAAAATTAATTGTAAATTTGAAATGGACTGCACAATTTCCATAGCGAGAGAGAAAATATTTTTACGTCATTAAAAAGCAAAACCTCTCGTGGCTGGGATGACTTAAGTACCAAATTGCTGAAATATTGCCCACCAGAGTTGAGTAAGCCTCTTAATCATAAGTGCATTCACTCCCTTTTGTCAGGGATATTTCCAGAAAAAATGAAATATTTATCAGATTACCCTCCTCGTATGGAGGACTGAGACCTCCTAGGACTTCAAAGCCTGTGCCTAGGGTCAGATGCCTGTTAGGGAGCAGACAGATCTATGGACTGGACAGAGTGAAGACCAGGAAGCAGGTGGGCAGCCCATGAATGGAAAGGCGATGATTGAGCAGTTAGTGGAATGAGTAGCAGGGGAAATCGGAGAATAGTTTTGGAAGTGTTTAACGCCCGCTTTTAGTACATGCGGCACCGCAGATGGTGACACTGGTGATACATGGAATGAGATGGTGGGGGGAACCGAAGAACCTGGAGGAAACTCACCTTGCCTTGTCAACCACGAATCTCACATGCGGTCCCTTGGAATTGAACCCGGGCCGCTTTTGTGAGAGGCAAATGCTTTAACTCTAGGCCCTGGCACGACCGCCAACACATGATGATAATAGTATTTTTTTAATTAATATTAAACAATACAATGGCTTCCTTCATCCCAAAACAATATTCTGCCTCCATTAGTCCCTGTGCATAGCATCTTCCTCCTTTTCTCCATACTTCTTTTCACCCCATCCATCCAGAATTCATTAGGCGTACTACTACTACTATTATTAATAATCATTATTATTATCTGAGTATCACATTCTCAACCTCAGATTTTACATTTCCATTATTCAACCGAAGATATGCCGTTTTTATTCCAAGTTCGCTTTAAAACAGACCAGCTACTTCATCCGACTTCTACGAGCCAGATATTTCCACATAAGTATTACGAAAAGTGTTTACACAGAAAGTATGTGCTTTTAATGTAGTATGTGGATGCGAGTTAAGGCAACGTATGGATGAGACTTGGCGAAAATTGCGGAAAATATTGATTTTTACTTTTTGCACTGTTTATTATGCTTATACTTTGTACTTTAGTAGCACACTTTTATTTTCTCAATATCGGCCATTTTTCAGGAGGGCAATTAAATGTCTACTGCAGGTGGGCATTCTTCGCTAAGCTTCGGGCAAAATTCGTTTTCATTGGTTTTGAATGTAGCGGGCATTTCTCTTTCAACGAATTTTGCTTCACAGGGATTGTCCGTTGGCTGTGCTCGGTGTTGCCAAGTTTCCCTCTAAATCTGGTGTTTTTTAGCATCTGTCTTGTGCATATTTTGTATATAGTGGCTCGAAGGAATTATGTTGGATTCTAAAAATATATACACACACACACAAAACTGCTGCAAAATTCATGATACTGTTCAAGGTTCTAGCTTTAAAATATGTATATCAAAAATAAATAAAATTGTCTCAAAATAAATCTAGTGGTTTTGAATAACGGACATACGAATTAATTGTTGGCAACAATGGCTAGGCTGAAATGAAATCAACAAATCCAGCTCACAGTTTATACCACGTCGATATATGGAGGCCGCGTTATCAACGGAATCATTAGCGCCAAGGTAACTACAGAAAGAAGGTAGGCCACTCCGGCACAATTGCTGCCATTGCAACATACGTCACATGGAGGTCTGAGAGCGCGCGCAGTTCACACAGCAATAGAAAGTGAGCGCTTTAAACCCGTTTCGACATATACCATTTAAAGCATTGACTGACAGTTCCAGTGCGTAAACACTTAAGCAATCATTAATAAAGTGTAGAAAAGTACAGTGATATGTGATAGAAAAGATACCTTAACTGAAAACACATTAGAAACGTTCGTCAACACATTCTACTTATTACAAACCAATTTTACGACCGCCACCGAAACTACAATCAAAATAAGAAGTAACAAATTATCGTTTGATCTTAAAAGTAGGCTTACATTTGGTCATACTGTTGAAGAAGTAGCTGACGCCCACTGCTGACACTTCCTCGCGTTCGTTTTTGTCATACTTACAGCTTTTAGTTTGTTATTTAAATGCCGTATCCTAATGAAAGTGTGGGTCCTGACGTATAGGGAAACAATTCTTTCATCCAATTCAGGAAATTTAGAGCAAATCATGCCAGTAAGCGCTTTCATCAGTCCAGCACATTTTGAAACATAAAGCCATGGAATCCCACAAATATAACTTCAAATTCCTTCACTTTTTGGTACCACTGTTCAGTCGGCCGAACAAGTTCCCCCTTTGAAATAACTGTAATCCAGTCCCGTGGCACTTGTTTTGGCAAATTACAGTCACTGTCTTTGCTTCCCAAATTTTCTGTCTTAGAACTTAGTGCGTTAACACGTACCACAAAATGCATCTCATAGGGCAATTCGGCACGTTTTATTATGCTACTTCGTGCCATTTTAAATGCGCCCTGGCTCAGACAGAATGACTCCAAAGCTTTTAAGATAAACAGAAAGATAAAAGGAAGCGAAATACAATGACCTTTGTTTTGTCAAAGACTGTGCACCGTCTTATCCCAAACCGTACTGAAATTCAGGTATAACATGAACGAAAGGCTAATGACCCTTCCTGTATAGCTATGCACTGCTTCTTTCACATTCGGGAAATACGGACAATATTTTCTTTCCCATTTTAAAGAAAAGGAGCAAGGTGCTGGAATTCATGGGCGTCGCGAAGGGGGAGGGGCAAGGGAGGGCCGCGGCCCCCCCTTGAAAATTAATGAACTTAATGTGCTGACTATTAAACTATTATTTTAATTTGTATGTAAAGAACAATTTCTGTTTAGCGCAAATTTATACGGTTATCCGCAACAAATACTAGATATAACTTTTGACAACAAAATAATGAATTAATATTATCTGATTGCAAAATTCTAACATTTGCGCCCCCCCCCCCTGGAGAAAAGTCTGCCGACGTTCATATTATTATTGTATCTTGCAAGTTAAGCTTTAAGTGGAGGGGATTGCAGTGTTATAAATCATTAAATAAGCTATCAAACTATGTATGTTGTGTCGTATGTGCGTTGTTATTCTTTGTACTGATATCAATATTCATTTGACATGTAGGTAAATGTTAGGTTATGTTGTCCCATTGAGATCGTATATTTAAATTGGTATAGTTCCATGTATAACGTTTTAGTAATAATATTTTATATCATCGAATACAGTATTTTAGGCGATTATAAAAACAGTATATCAACCTAACTTATTTAATGTAAAGAAAGCTGAAAATCTGGGAGCAACTGACTGCATTTTCTCAATGTACTATGGTCTACTGTCATTTGATTTTAATCAAAATCGTCAGAGCCATTTTTGAAAAAATTAAAACTTTCTATGTAAAGAATAGTCTGGACCTTCTAGAGGGTCCTGGATTAGTCTGGGCGGAGTTATGCTGTTTACAGACAGGCACTTTTCTAAAACAGCTGCTTTTTTTATTCATGGAGTCTCAAAACATGTATTTCCGGTGAAATCTCGATATAAATTTTTGGATGGAATGCAATAGATACCATACTAACTTTACTATGCATACGTGACAGAGAAAGGAAAAAGTAAATGCGATAGAAACACTTGACTATCGGTAGCGTAACTGCACAAACTCTTGGATTTTCATCACAATTAAGCGACAGCTTTCCGAGAAAAATTAAACTAATTTTCCTGTAGGTTGCAAAGCAATACTTAACAATAAAGCATTGATCATTATCTGTTTGTAAAAGTGAATGTGGTCGAATTTGACCACATTTGAAATATTTGTTGTTTATTAACTAGTAGGGTAGGCTACTGTTTATTCCATTGAAGCTCGAAGGAGATATTCATTACAAAAATTAAACGCATCTTATTTGTGTAGTAAATATTACAGATGCAATGCGATCATTCTATTATGTTACAGTACCTGGGTGACCGAGCTTCGCTCGGATTTTCTTTTCTTTTCCTTTTGATTAGTCGCTTATCTACTTATTTAGATAAACTTGAAAAGCAAAATGTTAGCTAAATATAAATGTTTATCCTAATTGTTGGAGCTGTTTCCATGACGAGACCTTTAATATCCTGGCTTGTTTGTTGAAACTGGCCCATTAAAAGAGAAATTATGGCCAAAATAAGGTTTAGAGTAATTGTGACTGTTACTCGTAAAATTGCGGTTTTTTTTTTTTTTTTTTTTTTTTTCCATGAATGACGCCTATATAGATAAACTTAATAAGCAAAACCCTGTCTGAATACAAAATTTGATCGAAATTGTAAGAATTACTCATTTAACCATATAGGAATATAAATATAGTAGGTACTTTAGCTTTTGTACATTGGCACGGTGGGACTTTTGTTTTCGGTATGTTTCACTCGCTTTTGTTCAACTGAAATACACGTTGCCATAGCATTTCAACATTATGGTGTGGTTTCCAAGGGAAAGCAAAATTCTTCAAGTAATCTAATTCGCAACGAAAATCTAAATTCTATACGAAAATCTAAATTCTATACGAAAATGGGGAAGCCAGCAGCACCCGAAATCAGAAAAAGTGTTAAAAACAGAAATATCCATAAAAAGCAGTGTATGTTAAGAGCGTTCGACGATGTGTCGAGAACTCTTATGAGCTGTCCAACTGACACGAACGAAGAGAAATTGTTTACTATGGATGAAAACCAAAGGAAAAAGTTTCTAATAGCATTAAAAGATCGGGGCTCTATAAAAGCTGTCGGTTCCGTTTGTCGGAGAAGAAGATCGTCATGCCGGAAGAGATGTTCACGAAGGAGAAGTTGTTCAAGAAGAAGGAGAAGGAGAAGTTCTTCAAGAAGAAGGAGAAGGAGAAGTAGTTCAAGAAGAAGGAGAAGGAGAAGTAGTTCGAGAAGAAGGAGAAGGAGAAGTAGTTCGAGAAGAAGGAGAAGGAGAAGTAGTTCAAGGAGAAGGAGAAGTAGTTCAAGAAGGAGAAGTAGTTCAAGAAGGAGAAGTAGTTCAAGAAGAAGGAGAAGGAGAAGTAGTTCAAGAAGAAGGAGAAGTAGTTCGAGAAGAAGGAGAAGTAGTTCTAGAAGAAGGAGAAGGAGAAGTAGTTCAAGAAGAAGGAGAAGTAGTTCAAGAAGAAGGAGAAGTAGTTCGAGAAGAAGGAGAAGGAGAGGTAGTTCGAGAAGAAGGAGAAGGAGAAGTAGTTCAAGAAGAAGGAGAAGTAGTTCAAGAAGAAGGAGACGTAGTTCGAGAAGAAGGAGAAGGAGAAGTAGTTCGAGAAGAAGGAGAAGGAGAAGTAGTTCAAGAAGAAGGAGAAGTAGTTCAAGAAGAAGGAGAAGTAGTTCGAGAAGAAGGAGAAGGAGAAGTAGTTCGAGAAGAAGGAGAAGGAGAAGTAGTTCAAGAAGAAGGAGAAGTTGTTCAAGAAGAAGGAGAAGTAGTTCGAGAAGAAGGAGAAGGAGATGTAGTTCGAGAAGAAGGAGAAGGAGAAGTAGTTCAAGAAGAAGGAGAAGGAGAAGTAGTTCAAGAAGGAGAAGTAGTTCAAGAAGAAGGAGAAGGAGAAGTAGTTCGAGAAGAAGGGGAAGGAGAAGTAGTTCGAGAAGAAGGAGAAGTAGTTCGAGAAGAAGGAGAAGGAGAAGTAGTTCGAGAAGAAGGAGAAGTAGTTCAAGAAGAAGTAGAAGTAGTTCGAGAAGAAGGAGAAGGAGAAGTAGTTCGAGAAGAAGGAGAAGGAGAAGTAGTTCAAGAAGAAGGAGAAGTAGTTCGAGAAGAAGGAGAAGGAGAAGTAGTTCGAGAAGGAGAAGGAGAAGTAGTTCAAGAAGAAGGAGAAGTTGTTCAAGAAGAAGGAGAAGTAGTTCGAGAAGAAGGAGAAGGAGATGTAGTTCGAGAAGAAGGAGAAGGAGAAGTAGTTCAAGAAGAAGGAGAAGGAGAAGTAGTTCAAGAAGGAGAAGTAGTTCAAGAAGAAGGAGAAGGAGAAGTAGTTCGAGAAGAAGGGGAAGGAGAAGTAGTTCGAGAAGAAGGAGAAGTAGTTCGAGAAGAAGGAGAAGGAGAAGTAGTTCGAGAAGAAGGAGAAGGAGAAGTAGTTCGAGAAGAAGGAGAAGGAGAAGTAGTTCAAGAAGAAGGAGAAGTTGTTCAAGAAGAAGGAGAAGTAGTTCGAGAAGAAGGAGAAGGAGATGTAGTTCGAGAAGAAGGAGAAGGAGAAGTAGTTCAAGAAGAAGGAGAAGGAGAAGTAGTTCAAGAAGGAGAAGTAGTTCAAGAAGAAGGAGAAGGAGAAGTAGTTCGAGAAGAAGGGGAAGGAGAAGTAGTTCGAGAAGAAGGAGAAGAAGTTCAAGAAGAAGGAGAAGGAGAAGTAGTTCGAGAAGAAGGAGAAGGAGAAGTAGTTCGAGAAGAAGGAGAAGGAGAAGTAGTTCAAGAAGAAGGAGAAGTAGTTCAAGAAGAAGGAGGAGGAGTTGTACAAGAAGGAGGAGGAGGAGAAGTTGTTCAAGAAGAAGGAGAAGGAGAAGTTGTTCGAGAAGAAGGAGAAAGAGAAGTAGTTCGAGAAGAAGGAGAAGGAGAAATAGTTCAAGAAGAACGAGAAGTAGTTCAAGAAGAAGGAGGAGGAGTTGTACAAGGAGGAGGAGGAGAAGTTGTTCAAGAAGAAGGAGAAGTAGTTCAAGAAGAAGGAGAAGTAGTTCGAGAAGGAGGCGTAGAAGTTGCTCAAGAAGAAGACGACATAGGTCCAGTGGCCGAAGACGAAGTGGGGACAGAGATATGTGATGGAAGTTAACAGTTACAAATCAAAGCCGGTATCATTAAGCATCAGCTATAAACCTTGCAAAATTAATTAGTGCATAAAAATAATCCTTGCGATACTACTGTATTTAGGCTTCTAAATTATACAAGTAATGTATAACTTCAGTAAATATATTTTGACCAAGCAATTATACCTGTATCAATTTGTAGAAGTGGAGAAAGCGTTGAGACATTGTTTACACATACCTGGTTATTGATAGTAGGAGTAGATGTCTCTAACACAGGTCCCTGTCATCCTGTTCATATACTCACACTAACCTAGGTGTGCTTACCTAATATGGGCTACACGTGGACGGCACGGGGCCGTTTCACATACACATAAGCATATACACATTCTCAACGCTGTGTGCAGGAACAAAATCGTATGCAAGATCGTGTGGCAAACTATTGTATTTCTTTTGATTAATGTCCAATATTTGACTGTTCAAATATACATACTACCCAATTTTTTGACAGGAAAAATACAAAGATGCACATATTCACTTGTTAAATCCAATTCATAAAAGAAATACAGATCAAAAGTCAGGCATGTGTTGAGTATAAGAACAGGAACCTATTTATTGAAAAAATCTAACACTTGGCTTAAAACCTTGCCAATCTAGCGGATTTCAATCTCTCCATTAGGTTTATACTCGCGTCCGCGCATGCGCTATAGCAGCAAGATGTCGTGAGGATCATAGGCTCCAGAATTAAGGTAGTTAGTCTAGTTGTTACTTATTTATTATTATTATCATTATTACTATTACTGTTCTTCATCTTCTTCTTCTTCTTCTTCTTCTTCTTCTTCTTCTTATTATTATTATTATTATTATTATTATTATTATTATTATTATTATTATTATTATTATTATTATTATTATTATTATTATTATTATTATTATTATTATTATTATTATTATTATTTTATCATTATCATTATCATTATCATTATCATTATCATTATCATTATCATTATCATTATCATTATCATTATCATTATCATTATCATTATCATTATCATTATCATTATCATTATCATTATCATTATCATTATCATTATCATTATCATTATCATTATCATTATCATTATCATTATCATTATCATTATCATTATCATTATCATTATCATTATCATTATCATTATCATTATCATTATCATTATCATTATCATTATCATTATCATTATCATTATCATTATCATTATCATTATCATTATCATTATCATTATCATTATTATTATTATTATTATTATTATTATTATTATTATTATTAATTATTATTATTATTATTTATATTATTATTACTAATATTATTATGATTATTTATATTATTATTATTATTATTATTATTATTATTATTATTATTATTATTATTATTATTATTATTATTATATCATCGGTACTGTTATTACTATTATCATTATGGTTCTCATTATTCACCTTGAAGACATGGGCGTCGCAAAGGGGGGGAAAGGGGGACCGTGGCCCCCCCTTGGGAATTAGTGAACTTCATGGGCTGACTCTTAAACTATTATTTTAATTTTAATGTAAAGAACAATTTTAATGAGCACAAATTAATACGGTTATACGCAACAAATACTATAACTTTTGCCAACAAAATAATGAATTAATATTATCTTGATTGCAAAATTCCAACATTTGGCCCTCCCCTGGAAAACAGTCTGCCGACGTTCTTGCTGGAATTACTTTGCAATTATACAATACTTTGATGATATTTCACAAATAAACGTAATTTGCAATTAATCACATTATTTTACAACCTCAAATGAGATTTTCTCTAGTTTTGATCATTGAGGTCATCTATGAAAGCGCGCAATATGTATAACTAAAATTATTTATAGTTGTTTAATGTATTAAAATATGCACAGCATATATTTCAATGATAAAAATCTGATGTGCTATATACAAATGATTTTCTTTGCTCACTCTTGCGCAAAGTATTCTTACCAAGGCTTATTCTTCTATATATTCATGTTAACAGAGATAAACTTTCATTACACATTATAAAGGATTCATAGGGGAAAGCGATAGACAAACCATCTCCCCCACCCCTCTCTCTTTCTCTCTCTCTCTCTCTCTCTCTCTCTCTCTCTCTCTCTCTCTCTCTGGCGGCGCCGTGGCCGAGCGGTTAGCGCGCTCGCCTACCACCTAGGCGGCCCGGGTTCGATCCCAGGGACCCGCATGTGGTATTCGTGGTGGACGAAGCGGCGTCAGGGCGGGTTTTCTCCGGGTACTCCGGTTTCCCCCGCCATCTCATTCCACCGGTGCTCCATCTTCATTCCATGTATCATCAGTGTCACCGCCTGCGGTGCCGTAGTAGTAAAAGCGGGCGTTAAACACTACAACAACAACAACAACAACAATCTCTCTCTCTCTCTCTCTCTCTCTCTCTCTCTTCGTGTCAACTATATTGCTATTTTCAAAAATGATAGCTGTCGTAATTGTGTTATTTATTTCATTTTCCTCTGCGCTGCATTTTCATATTGTTGTAAAAGAGTGGCCACACAGCTATTCTTAGAAGAACAGCTCAGTCAATAAAATAATGTCTTAATAGGGAAAGAATGTCAGTATCACATTCTGTTTTCGTTTATTACATTATTATAAGGCCTTTTAATAAGGACTACGTTGCAATTATAACCAAAATCCTAAAGAAAGTGAAAAAGGCGTGTTGAAAGCTCTTAACAAAGTAATAATTGCACGATTATGTGGCACACTGTTACGTCGGTAGATACTACCATGGGATTTGAATTATACCGTAAAATGTAAGCTGCACGTGTGAATATCGGTACTACGTGACTTCCGTGTGACGTCATCAGCAGACAGCTCTAGGAAGAGCGATTGCGCGGGAAGCGGGAAGGGGCCACCCGGCATTAGCGCTAAGGTCCCGATCACAGAGTATGCCGTCGGTACAATCTGTGGTCCCGATCGAAACATCTGACATCCAGTGTTGCCAACCCGTGGGATTTGTCCCATATTGTGGGACATTTTGAGAAATATTTTTCAAGAAGGGACAAAGGGACTTTTTTTTGCAAAAATTGAGATGAATATGGGACATTTAATACATGTTATATTGGTTTACTTTAGAAAAACTGTAACGGATGTAAATCTTTATGCTGTTGCAAGACAGGATATAAGAGAAAACTGCATTGAAAAGAACGCGTTTGATTTTCTTCCTGTTGAGCAATATACACTGATATCGTTTATTTATTAGAGCTAATAATAACAAACATTGGACAGCTAACGCTGTGCTGTTATTTCTCGTGTAAGCAAAGATAAGATATGTGCTTCTATAAGTATATAGTAGCACACTAATATCTTATTGCCTACTCATGTATGCCCAGCACAAGAAGGAAAGGCTTAGGAATGTGTAACGTAATCATGCTTTGCTTCCCGCACGGTGTTTATGTCTAGTTTCCGAGTATGATAAGGATGCTAGATTAGTTTAAAATACACAGTGTTGTCACAAAACTCACCTAGAAGTCCAGTTGTCGTGCAAGATCCGAGTCGGAGAAGTCGTCACCTTCGCTGCTGTCACTACCGCTCTCTGCATCTTCGTCACTAGACTCCAGACCTCCTAGTGATATAATAAAATGGTCTATTGCATCTTCCACTAGCCCATCCTTTTGCCTGAACTCATCCTCAAGTTTTTTAACGTGCCTAACATAGCCTTCCCAATCAGCTGTTGTAGCAGAGTTCACTGCACTTTCACACACCTGCTGTAGATTTCTTAAATGTAGATCACCGGTTACATTATGCTCTCTCTCTCTTACAGTCGTTTTATTGCTGCCCATGCCAATTCTATAGCGTTCAACTCGCACATATAAGGAGGTAATCTAAGAACCGTATGCCCATGCATTTCTATTATTCTGTCGATATGGTATGGTATGAATTAAATCAAACAAGTCGGTCTTTCGCATTGCAGCAGAATATGAAATATTGTTGTTCTCCAACCATTGTATAATTTCTTGCTTTACAGCATATTTCGACGGAGGCTTATTTTCTTGTACACTGTGGTATGGAGCATTATCAAGCACGATGACACTATTGCAGGGTATATTAGGTAACAGTTTCTCTTCCAACCATTTCTGGAAATTTTCTCCATTCATTTGGCCATGATAATCGCCGCTAGCAAGTCCAGCTTTGAACATCAAAGAAGCTCCGGGTATGAAACCTTCGTTGCTGCCTGCATTTACAAGAATCAGGCGGTTCGAAGAGCTAGTGTTTGTCGTAATCCCGTAGATATCATCACTCTGCCAGCACTTCCCAAATGTCAAATTATTGTCCACCCAGGTGTCCACCCAGGACTCATCAATGTAAATGATATTTCTCCCAGCATTTCTGTATCCATTTATAGCTCTTAGGTATTTAGCTCTCCAGTTAACTATATCTGGACGTTCAATAAGTAATTTTCTCTTGCTTCCACATCGCTTCCATTTGAAGCCCATATCGTGCAATAGCTTCCGCAGAGTTTCTCTTCTCCAAGGAAAACTTATTTTTTCCCTAATTGCTGCAAGTAGCTTCGGTACAGTGGGCACTTGTTTTTTAACCAAATAAAAGTCTCGAATTACGTTTTTAATTACTGTTCTATCAAAGTCGTCATCACAATGAAATTTGCATTCCTCGGCCTTTGGTCTCTTTTTCCCCGGAGTATGAAGTGATTTTTCACCAGCTTTAACACCGTCTCTTCTTATTCTTGTTACACTATGTTACGATATCCCACAATAATTTGCCACATGTAAATTTCTTTGTGATAATAAACATTTCAATTGTCCTGATTTCGCTTCTTCGTCACATACTTCTATCACTTTTCTAATTACCTCCCTTGCTTCACTGTGAATACTTCGTCCCTTCTTTCGAACTGCAGCCATATGTAAATATTAACCAAGAACAAAACTAACAAAATACGAGTATATAACTGTAGCGCCGTAGCGCGTGTTAGCAGCGAGAGCCAAATAATGCATAATACTAAAAAATCTCTGCACCTGTAATACTGCAAAGCGCATTAGATCTGGCAACGTGGGTGAGTCATATGCATTATCATGCACTGATTTCCTAGTAAACAGATACGCTACCGGAGCAGATAAACAATTGAAGCCCCCTCTGCTCTTCATTCCCCTCTAGCCTTCTTGTCGTGGGCATTACTGCTCTGGCATATAACTATTTTACTGCTTATAATGGTATCATGCAACGAACGTGGCGAAGTCATTGATCTTACCGTGGTCAAATGCTGAGGTCAAAAGAGCATTTATAGTGATGGGCAGAATCGAATCCTTTCTAGAATCGAATACTCTGTATTCGAATACTTTAAAGAATCGAATGTTTCATTCAAATGCAAGTTCTCGGATACTGTCACTCACTATAGAGTAGTAGTATTCGCTGATCGAAATCTCTTGCATTCGAATGAGAGCAATGCTATTCAGTTCTCGCCATGGCTGTTCTCGAATAAAGCATTAAAATGATCCACGAAAATACAACGGTGAGTCCCAATGTTAAATTGTAAATTAACAATTTGTATCGTGACTTATGGGCAATGCACTTTCAATCACTAAAATAATTCAATTCACATTTTTTGGTGACAACTAATTTATTCTCACATTTTTGCAAACTACCCAGATGTTGGTAAAAAAAAGAAAGAGGGAGAGAGAAAGTAAGAAGCTAATAATAATAATAATAATAATAATAATAATAATAATAATAATAATAATAATAATAATAATAATAATAATAATAATAATAATAATAATAATAATAATAATAATAATAATAATAATAATAATAATAATAATAATAATAATAATAATAATAATAATAATAATAATAATAATAATAATAATAATAATAATAATAATAATAATAATAATAATAATAATAATAATAATAATAATAATAATAATAATAATAATAATAATAATAATAATAATAATAATAATAATAATAATAATAATAATAATAATAATAATAATAATAATAATAATAATAATAATAATAATAATAATAATAATAATAATAATAATAATAATAATAATAATAATAATAATAATAATAATAATAATAATAATAATAATAATAATAATAATAATAATAATAATAATAATAATAATAATAATAATAATAATAATAATAATAATAATAATAATAATAATAATAATAATAATAATAATAATAATAATAATAATAATAATAATAATAATAATAATAATAATAATAATAATAATAATAATAATAATAATAATAATAATAATAATAATAATAATAATAATAATAATAATAATAATAATAATAATAATAATAATAATAATAATAATAATAATAATAATAATAATAATAATAATAATAATAATAATAATAATAATAATAATAATAATAATAATAATAATAATAATAATAATAATAATAATAATAATAATAATAATAATAATAATAATAATAATAATAATAATAATAATAATAATAATAATAATAATAATAATAATAATAATAATAATAATAATAATAATAATAATAATAATAATAATAATAATAATAATAATAATAATAATAATAATAATAATAATAATAATAATAATAATAATAATAATAATAATAATAATAATAATAATAATAATAATAATAATAATAATAATAATAATAATAATAATAATAATAATAATAATAATAATAATAATAATAATAATAATAATAATAATAATAATAATAATAATAATAATAATAATAATAATAATAATAATAATAATAATAATAATAATAATAATAATAATAATAATAATAATAATAATAATAATAATAATAATAATAATAATAATAATAATAATAATAATAATAATAATAATAATAATAATAATAATAATAATAATAATAATAATAATAATAATAATAATAATAATAATAATAATAATACATAGAAATCCTAGCTTTACTTATGACTATTTAGGTTTCTGATTCATGGAAGGCTATGTAGAATTGGTTTATTTTATATAAGCTTATGTTGATTAGCTACCAGAGGTTACAGCAACGCTTGCTTCGCTTGCGTGTGTTTCTTCACTTTGAAGAAAAGTAAAAAATCTGATGTGTTGGACTCACATGACTTTCTCTACTCTTGAACTAACCATTCTTACAAACTCTTACACCTATATCTTCTTCGTGTTGAGATATGCATTGTACAAATTATCTTATTGCTTATTTCCTTTTGGGTGAAAGGGGAATGTTAGAATACAGTAGGCTTTGAGCGATAGTCAAATCTTTTAAAACTTTGAGATCCCGTTCTCTTTGTACGCTTCATATATAAAAAAATCTGATGTGTTGCACTCACATGACTTTCTCTACTGTTGTACTAACCGTCGGTCTGGGTGGCTCAGTTGGTTAGATGCTAGCCTACTTATCCCAAGGTTGTAGGTTCAAATCCGGCCCAGACCGATGGTTTTTAAGTGTGCTTAGAAACGACAGCTCCATGTCAGTAGATTTTCTGGCATGTAAAAGAAGTCCTGCGGGACAGAATTCTGGCACATCTGCGACACTGATGTGATCCCGGCTATTGACAGCATCGTTAAAAAACAACAAAATAATATATAATCTTGTACTCACCATTCTTACAAGCTTTTATTCCTATATCTTCTTCGTGTTGGTTGAGATAAACATTTGTACAAATTATCATCTTAATGTTTACTTCCTTGTAGGTGCAAGAGGAATATGGGAATACTGCAGACTTTGAGCAGTAGTCAAATCTTTTAAAGCTTTGACACTTTGCGCACTTAACATATAAATAATGAGTAAAGGAAAGATTATGGAAAGGGCATTGAAATTTTGATATAGAATATTGAATCTGGAAGAAAGAAGCTTGTTAAAACAATGTTTAATATGTCAAGAGAAAAGTTTAAAAAATAAGGGATGGGTAGAGTGTCTTAGGAACTTGGAGAGCAGTGGGTTAGGGCAAATGTGGAGAAAAAAAGTAATACCAGAAATTTTTGGAAATCTGCAAGGAAAAGATTCGAAGACATAGAAGTGCAAAAGATATTTAGTGAAATAGCTGAGAAGAGATCTTTAGTTTATTACATACCAAAGAAGGAAGATTGGGGAAGGGAAAAGTACATAGACGTGACAAATAAAGAGGAGAGAGAAGGTATTGCATGGGTGAGAGCAGGAGTATGGCAGTTAAAAAGTTTAAGGAAGGGTATTCCACAAAATTATTTTCCCATATGTGGTGATAATGAGAACCTGGAACATATAATATTTAAGTGTAAAGGGACAGAAATTTGGAGAAAAGAGTATATTAATAAGAAATGGTTCATTTGGATAGAAATATAGCTGTAGTTGAAATGTTTGTTAAAGATAGCAAGAAGGTTGGAACATTTTTATACAAAGTGAGAAACAAATGGTTATGGACAGTGAATAGGAAAAATAACAACTCTACAATGGTGTAAATAATTAGTAATAAGGATCTATTGTAAAATATGAGTATGACTGGTACAGAGCCAGGGCTGAATACTGGTCATACTGACTTGTACATGGCTTAGCATAACTAAATATATCAAAATATAAATAATGAACCATGAAGCTCCATTTCATGAAAGTTTTCTGAAACTCACACACATAACAAGGAATATCTCCGAAATGGTTCACCCTACAAGAAAATTTATTCAGACATAAATTGTGTATTTTATCAAGATCTAGATTTTTATGTATAGTATGATTTGGTCTATCTCTAACGGTTTACCAGTTATGCAAAAGTCGTCCAGAGTAAATACGACTAAAGAAAATTCAAGTTAAACATTTCGTTTGTTATAAAAATGTCTCAAACATATGACATTTTCATCAAAATTGTTAGAGCCATTTTCAAGAAAACAAAGCTTTTCGAAAAATTTTCCATGTAAAGGGTAGTGAGTGTGACAAGTGAGTGCATGGGTTTTAAGAGCCCGGCAACTTTGGGAAAGTGGGACAATAACTCGCTTGAACCTTGAGGACGGCGACATGTGGAGGATCGCCAAAAGATTCTGGAACCGAGGTAGCCCACCTACCTCCTCCATCCAAGGCACAAGTCTGGTCTATGAACCCCAAGCCAAAGCCGATGTGTTTGCCAAATAGCTGGAAAGGACCATGAGGCCACGAGTTGACCTGCAGAACCTGGACTGGACTACTTGCCGGCCGGTCCCTCCTACTGGGAGACATTCAAGCTATCCCTCCCCACCAATTTGCATTTCGCCCTGGTCATTCAATGCCTTAATAGTTGCTACGAGTAGTGGAGGCTGTTGCCCTGGGATATCAGGAAAGGGCATATGCTGTAGCAGTATCTCTAGATATAGAAAAGGCATTCTCCAGGACTTGGCTTGCGGGTCTCCTACACAAACTCATCCAACTGGAGCTACCCACACACTTGATACACCTACTATACTCATACCTCAAACACAGGCTTTGTGGTCTCAGCTGCAAAGCTGTCAAGCTTCAATTTTAATAACTCAGTGCCATGGGCATCACAAAGGATGGGGAGTGGGGTAGCAAGAGGGGCAGGGGAGTCAATTACATTACACTATTGTTTTAATTTTGATGCAAAGAACAATTTTTTCTCAGGGTACTAGTACAAAAGAGATACTCAATTGTTTCATAGCACCTATGTTAGAAATCAGCTTGCCAGTGATATTATTCACATATTAACATAAATAGAATAAATTATTAGATTAAAGACTATGTGCCTTTACTAATTATGATCATCAATTCCGTAAAGACAGTTATTTACGTATAATTTACTGTCATCGACGGTGGTTCTGTGCCATAACCTTAGTTATAAGATATTTCTTTTTGTACACATTTTTACAATTGAAGTCCATGAGAATTCTTAGCCACAGAGATTGAAAACAAAAAGCCTGTAATATAATTATGTAATCAAATCAATAATCTTATTTAGCACAACTTAATATGGTTATCTGCAACAAATACAAGTCATCTTTTACAGTTTTTGACTACAGAACAATAAATTAATATTGTTTGATCTCAAGCTTCCAATGTGCCCCCCCCCCCGATAAAAAGTGCCAAAGCCCATGCTCAGTGCTCAAAGTTTATTGTAAATATTAAGTTATCCTACATTTTAAAATATTGAGTAAAACGGTTATGTTTTATGAAAAATAATGCATGTACATCTCCTCTGGTTACAGAGTTCTAGTAAGTCTGATTGATTAGATATCCCCCCCCCCCATTTTTGCCTTAGGTCAAGGATCTATTAGCCATCTGGATAATGCTGGACACTGTCAGATTTGTTGTTGAACCCCTTATATGATACTCAAAGAGGAACTAAATTGTGTAGGACTGTTAACATGATAATACAAGTTGATACATTGTAAATGATTCACTCCATATAGCAAAATGGTCTGGGTGGCTCAGTTGGTTAGATATTGGCCTATTGATCTCAAGGCAGCGGGTTCAAATCCAGCCCAGATCGATGGTTTTTAAGTGTGCTTAAAAATGACAGCTCTATGTCAGTAGATTTACTGCCATGTAAAAGAATTCCTAGGGACAAAATTCCTGCACACCGGCAACGCTGTTGTGATCTTGGCAAACTGATAGCGTCATTAAACAAAATCTTTTTTTTCCTTATAGCAATGGAATACAATTTGCAAAAAGCTGATGTGTTGCACTCAGGTGACTTTCTTTACTCTTGTACTAACTGTTCTTACAAACTTGTTCCTCTATCCATTATGTTAATCAAGATAAACATTTGCAGAAATTATCTTATTGGTAATGTTTTATAGGTGCAAGGGAATACAGTAGGCTAGCAATAGTCAAATCTATTAAAGCTGGTCACTATGTGATGGCATTGAAATTCTATTCTCTTTGCATGGTCAAAGAGATAAAAAAAATGAATGACTTCCCATTTAAGGAAAGTATAACAATTGAAACATTCATACATATAACAAGCAATATCTCTTTAATAGTTCACTGTGCCACACCCAGCTTTGTTCCTACATAAAGCATGTACAACACTCTTACCTTATAGAAGATGCTGGAAATGTCGTCCACCTTGGCTAAACAAGCATTACATCAGGAGAACAAATTCTGATTCACACAATTAAGTTGGGTCACTGTAATGTTTCAGATTTCATTTCTATTATTTTGTTTTAGTTCTTCCAATATATGAGGATTTGTCTAAAACTAAAACCATATAAGTGTACAAGTGTCCATGCTTTAAAATAAGGCGACCCAGTATCACGAATGCATTATTGTGAATGGTTTCTTTCATCAGTGAATTATGGTTTAATTGATCCACAGCTTCTTTCTTTTCCGATGAGGCATGGTTCCACCTAAATGGTCATGTCAACACTCATAACAGTTGGTACTGGGCCTCTGAAAGTCTACATCACGTTCAAGAAATCCCTCTTTATGATCGGAGAGTTGGAGTTTGGTATGCTGTTAGTGCTAGATCCATAATTGGTCCAATATTCTACAAGCAGGCTGTAGATACAGAGAGGTACCAAAATGACATTTTTACCCCATTTTATCATGAACTGACAGAAGAGAAATTATATGGGTGGTTTGAACAAGGTTCTGCTACTGCCCAGATAGCAGAGAAGTCCATGAATAAAATTAGGGAAGTGTTTGAAGATAGAGTGATTAGTACTGGTGTATGGCCCTCTCGCTGCCCCAATCTAACAATCTGTGATACTTACTTTTGGTGTAACCTGAAAGACAAAGTTTACGAGACAAATCCTTATGCATTGAAAGAACTATAATGCAATATCAGAAATGAAATTGGAAACATTACAGTGGCTCAACTTAATCGTGTGAATCAGAATGTTTTCCTGCTACAATGCTTGTTTAGTGGACGAGATTTCCAGCATCTTCCATAATGCTTTACGTGCACAGTTTATGTAGGAGCAAAGTGGGCTGTGGCACACTCAATGGTGCATAGGCAAAATGCTGTGCACCCGTTATGTTTTAAATGAAGAACCCTGTATATGTATTGGAAAATTCACATAAATAACAAGAAGTATCTACAAAATGGTTCAGTACACACGAGAGGTATTTGACATAAATTGTTTTAACAAGTGAGACAGAATATTAGAAGACCCCAATAGATAATCGTTCATGTAAATGTTTGTTAAAAGTGTATAAATATTAGAATTGTTTGTGTTCCATAATAAAAATAGGAGACCATAATTGGGATCACTTCCCTAACGAGAAAGAACTATTTGCGCGGATGAATACGGCGGATGAAGACGAAAATGGCGGTGTGTCGTGTCAAAAAGCGACGCCAAGAAACAGTTTAGTAGCGTCTATGTGTTCAAGGTGATAAGACGTGTTTTGGTAGCATGTGAACATGGAACTTTCACCAAACTTTCTTCCAGCATAAATTCTACTAAATTAAAAAAGTGTAAAGGTTTTTAAGTATTTAATATGGTGCTGAGAGTGTAAAGTATCGAAGTGTTAATAAATAAATACATTGTGATAAAGAAACATTGATATATGCATTCCATCTGTTACCACGACCTTGTAGATAGAAAACGAGTCTCATAGCACAGCCAATTCCCTTAATAATCATTTAAAAACCGCATGAAAATGGCTTACCCAACGTGGAGCTCGAATTTAGGATGGAATGCAAATCACGGGAATTGAAATCACGATAAACATCAAGTGACGCCATATCATCGCGCAGTAAAGAAGACGCCATTAGACCATCGTTTGATATCGCCAACAGAACACTGATGAACGAATAATCAACGATACACAAGAACACCGATGCATGGATAATCAACGCGGGAAAACACCGGAGATCATCTAGCGAAGCCAACTGCCTAGGAGACGTACATAACTGGACGAAGCAACGGAAAAAAGAGTAGGATCAGAAATTTTTGTTTTCACATCCAGTTCATTTTCATTTTTATGTTACTGAGAAGCGGCAAAGTAGTGGGACTTTTAACCCTAAGTGAATTGAATAAAGAAACTAAAATGTCGCGAACAGAGATAGAAACAGGAGTGGGGGAAGGGGCAGATAGGCCTAGTTATCAGGTAGAACTAGAAAGTGAGGAACAGGTTGAAATAGGAAAAGACCAAAGGTTATTAATGATCATGTTTGAAAGACTAGAACAAAGTTTAGGTCAGAAAATAGAGGGAGTGAGAGAGGACTTGGAAAATAATAAAAAAGAAATAGGTCAGAAAATGGAACAAAACAAGGTAGAATTAAAACAGGACATAGAACAAAGTTTAGGTCAGAGTATAGGTCAGAAACTGGAACAGAATAAGGAAGAGATAGGTCAGAAAATGGAGGAAGTGAGAAAGGACTTAGAACAGAAAATGGAATTAGGAAGACAGAACTTAGAACAGAAAATGGAATTAGGAAGACAGAACTTAGAACAGAAAATAGAATTAGGAAGACAGGAGTGTAAAGAAAATATGAAAGTAATGGAAACTAATTTAAAATTAGTACATAAAAACTTAAATGAAACAAAGGAAGCCTTAGAAGCTAGGATAGAAGTCGTAGGAAATAGGATGGGAAAAATAGAATCAGAAATGAGAGAAAATAAGATTGTCTTAGAAGGAGAAATTGCTAGATGTAGAGATGAAATAACAGAAAGTAATACAAGTGTAGGCTGTAAGATTACAAATGTAAAAGCAGAAATAACTGAGGAATTAAGGAAAGAGATTGAGGTAGTAAAGAAAGACATTATTAATGAAACTGTAGAACAAATTGTAATTCCTAAAATTAAGATGATGACCAATGTGGTGCATTCGCAACAGGATGCTATAAATGATATGAAACAAAGTCACTTAGAAATAAAGAATGATCTAAACTCAATTTGTGAAGAAATGAAAAAAGGGAAAGAAAGTTTGGCTAATGTAAATGATGTTGTGAATGCACTACAAAGGCAAGATGATTTGGATGTAAGTAATGTACAAGATGAGAGTTATTTGAATAATGTACAAAATGTTGACTCACCATACAGAGAAAGAGGTTCACAACCAAACAATGACACAACACATAACACATGTTACACCAACAGCATATTACATGAAATCACACCACCTACATTTGACTAGGAGAAGGGAGACGATCCAAAACTCTTTGTTAAAGAGATGGAAGAGTATTTTAAAGTGAAAAGGATACCAAATGACCTTAGGATGATGATAGTCAAGAAAAGCTTAAAAAACAAGGCATTAGAATGGCTCAGGTTAACACTAGCTGGTCATGAGTCGTATAGTTCATTCAGAAATTTATTCCTATCAAGGTATTGGGGCCCAGCTAAGCAAAACCAAACTAGGGTAGAGCTAGCGACAGGTAGATATGATCCAACCAAAGGGTTATCACTAGTCGATTATTTTATGAAAGTAGCCAACAAAGGAAAGCTATTAGACCCCAACTTGTTGGAAGCAGAACTAATTACCAGCATAACAAGACATTTCCCAGACACAGTGAGAACAAGGTTAATTGTTGCGTGGCCAGTAGATTTTGCAGATATGATAGAATTGCTGACAGCCTTCGAAACACAAAATGGTCGGCCTAATGAGCATAGACATAGGAACGGTCACCCAAACTCACCCATCTTAAACCGGAGCACGGCTACGAACAACCAGAGTGAGGGAGAAGATAGAAATACTAGGAGCACCCATGAAAGGGGGAGAGGGGCACACCATTTCCCACAACCACATAATCATGGTGAGAGGATGGAGAACACAAGACAGCGGTATCACGGCACAATACCGAGGGGTGAATCGAGATACAGAACATATACATATGATCGTGGAAGACCAGGAGACCGTACCCATCAAGTGAATCACATACGATTCTGTAGGGAATACTTCAACAACCAAGGACCGTCATACAACAGAGGTTCACGCCAAAGGGGCAGAGACCAATGGTACACTGGCAACACAAGACAGCAGGAGGTAGAAGAAAATGTGCCTCATAGTGCAGATGCTGCACAAAATACAGAAACAACAATCACCACCAACACTCAGGGAAATTACAACAACTAAGTTCGTCCCAACCGAGTTGATGATCAACAACACAAACCATGAGCAACTAACAATTGACATCGACACCATGATGGCTACACAGAGAGAAAGATGGAACCACTAGTCATAACAAAACAGCTGGGTGACCACACGTATGAGCTACGGAATACAAATGGCAAGTTGGTAGGAAGATACCATAAAAATAAATTAAAGCCATACAAAGAAAGGACCAAATAGTCTTTGCCAACAAATATGTAAGGCAGGAATAGTAGAGATGATGGAAAATAACAATTTTTAATGGGTTACTTATAGAAAATTATGTTCAGATTAGAAAATACAACAAGAAAGAAAATCAACATAGTCATTGGCTATATTGACCACAAAGAGCATTGTCAACAAAGACAGATGAGGACACTAATTGTCATTAAAGAAATGAATTATAGCGACGGAAGATAATATGTTTCTGACATAAGGATGTCAGGGACAAAAATAAAAAGGAATCAATTATGATGACAAAGATATAATATTTCAACACAAAGATGTCGAGGGGAATTGAGAAGAAAAATAATACAATTGCAGAATAATTATAAGTATAGAAGTTTTCTCTTATAGAAATAAGAGACAAAGAGGTGGCAATTAGTGAAGTAAGAAAAACCATAATCAGAAAAGCAATGCCCATGAATTAAGATGGATATAGCCAATGCTAAGCTCGAAGATATATTGAACCAAATAATAATGAATAATAACCCAATTAAGAAAAATGGTACCATTAGTAACATCAGAGTTTAAGAACCGACTCAATAACCTGCCTATACATAATAAACTTACAAGACAAAGAAGGCAAAGAACTGAATAAAATATTGCCATAAACATGATCATAATCATTAGCTCAAAATTTGTATCCTGTTTTTCTCTCCTCATAACAAAGATTATAAGTCAAAAACCACATAATAAACCATGATGCACTTAAATTATATTTGTGTCAATGTCAAATGGACAATAACTGAGTATGTGTTGTATAAGAACTGAATATGTGTTGTACAATAACTGAATATGTATTGTATGATAACTGGATATATTGTGTAATAACTGAATGTGTTGTACAATAACTGAATATGTATTGTATAATAACTGAATATGTGTTGTATAAGAACTGAATATATATTGTATAATAACTGAACATGTGAGGTACAATAACTGAATATGTATTGTATTATAACTGAATGTGTTGTACAATAACTGAATATGTATTGTATAATAACTGAATATGTGATGTATAAAAACTGAACATATATTGTGTAGTAATTGAATATGTGAAATTTATAAAGACATGCTGTGTCATGCCAAAACAAAAGACAAAGACAAACAGCGAAGAAGACTGTAAAGAAAAAAAAAAAAAAAAAATTGTACAAAGTGATTGCATCAGAGGAGTAAGGAGAAGGATTGTATTGTGTTTCAAGATTGTAAATATAGGTGACAACTTGAAAAACAAAACAAGGGGCATATGAGACAGAATATTAGAAGACCCCAATAGATAATCGTTCATGTAAATGTTTGTTAAAAGTGTATAAATATTAGAATTGTTTGTGTTCCATAATAAAAATAGGAGACCATAATTGGGATCACTTCCCTAACGAGAAAGAACTATTTGTGCGGATGAATACGGCAGATGAAGACGAAAATGGCGGTGTGTCGTGTCAAAAAGTGACGCCAAGAAACAGTGTAGTAGCGTCTATGTGTTCAAGGTGATAAGACGTGTTTTGGTAGCATGTGAATATGGAACTTTCACCAAACTTTCTTCCAGCATAAATTCTACTAAATTAAAAAAGTGTAAAGGTTTTTAAGTATTTAATATGGTGCTGAGAGTGTAAAGTATCGAAGTGTTAATAAATAAATACATTGTGATAAAGAAACATTGATATATGCATTCCATCTGTTACCACGACCTTGTAGATAGAAAACGAGTCTCATAGCACTGTACATTTCTGTTAAACTCATACAAAAACCGCATCACAAGATCTATATTTTTTTGTGTAGTAAGATTTTGTCTATCTCTTACGTTTACTAACTATGCAAAAGTCAAACAATAAAGATGAGTCCTGAGGACATTTCCTCAAAATTCAAGATGTACATCTCATTTACCATGAAAATGTCTTAAACATATGATATTTTAATCAAAATTGTTGGAGTCATTTTTGTAAAATATTGCATGTAAAGTATAATCTGGGGGGTGGGTTTTCTTGAAAATCTGTGTGTTGCATCCTTGATGCTGAACTTAAATATCAAGTTTGGTATTTAACTGACTGTTTCTCACTACTTCAAACTTGATATTTTAGTTCAACATGTTTGAAGGATGTGACATGATGATGGTACGGGTTTTATTAAAAGATAGTCAACACATATCAGCGTGAATATAGCAGCAGGAATAATGTTTTTACTGAAAGATGGAAAGTTTGATTGATATCTGACGCTACTCTTATCTTCAGGGTCGATGGATACAGAATGGAATGCATGAATCAACGTTCCTTTTATCACAACATATTTATTCGTAAATTTACACTTTTAGCACTATGTTCATTAGTTAACAACTTTCAAAATTCGATAGAATCTACACTGGTTAAAAGTTTGGGTGTAAATTACATGTTCACACGCTATCAGAAAATATACATCCTTTCACCTTGAGCTCACAGACGCTAATGAATCTAGTTCCGAGCGTCTCTATGACGCAACACCGCCATTCTTATGTATTCATCCGCGCAACAGTTCTCATTGGTTGAATTCAAAGTGACGAGAAGACATTGGATCTTGAATATTAAAAAGAAATAAGTCCCTGATACACCCAAATTAAAAGAATTAGAAATTTACACACTCTTACAAAAATATTTACATGAACAATTTTCTATTGATCAATATTCTGTCTCAATGATTTTCATGACAATCCAACATACCTTTTGCATGGGACATTTTTAAAAATTTTAGTTTTCTCAAAAATGGATCGGATTTTTATTAAAATACCATTTGTTTAATATATTTTCATGACAAATTATGTGTATATCTTAAATGTTCTTGGAATAGACTCTGAAGTTCTCTTCATTCTAGGTGACATTTACATAACTGGTAAACTGTAAGAGAGAAGAAATCTCACTACACAAAAAATATTGAGTAATTAAAGTACATAATTTATTTCAAATTAATTTTTTGCGGAGCAAATCATTTTTGAGATAATCCAATGTATTTGGCCAAATTTTCAAATACTCATTCTTTTCTCGAATAGGAATGTGTTATTCATGTTTTTTATCTCTTGGCCATATAAAGGGAATGGAATTTCAAAGTCATTACTTAGTGATCAGCTCTTAAAATATTTCACCATTGCTTAAAGCACTGTATTCCCATATTCCCCTGTATCTAAAAGGAAATTATCAAGAAGATAATTCCTGCAAATGTTTGTCTCAATAAACATGAAGTAGATCGAAAAATAAGCATTTGAAAGAATAATTAGTACAAGATTATAACCGCACAGGGATTCATTACTAACAAACTATTTTGATATAAACAAGTGAATACATCTGGCAAGTACATACTTCAAGTAAAAAAATATGTATTGTAATTAATGCAAATACTTTTCACATCAATAGGTCAATAAGTATGGAATGGATCTGACATTTTTAGGTTTCAACAGTCATGTGACTCTCACACAATAGGTTGTTTTAAATTTATGGAATGACAAAATTGCCTTTTTATCTGTTAAGTCATGCAAAAGAAACAATGAAAAAACCATCAAATTGTCAAACATAATATACTCAGAAATTGCATAAAGTATCAGTATATAAAAATTCCTGCTTTGTTCTCCATTTTGGTTGATATAACACTTAACATTCCATAATAAGTTTTTGCAAGTCCATTACTACCTCACAATCAACTTTTGGCACTTGATATACTGATGCATAATACCACTCAATTATGTTACCAATACTATCGTATATGCCAAAAAAAAAAGAAGATGTAATGAAATGTATACACTCAATTTATATTTATGAATTATATACTTTGCATTACATTATTCCAAAAATATTAAAGTATTTTAACACAGATTGTGAAACTCCTGTACTAAAAGTAACCATTACATGCATAGCATTGAAGAAAATAATTACTGGAAAACTAATTAAAAAAAATTAGTGAATAAATGCAGAGACAAAAAGAGCTTACAATGTTGTTGATCTTATAACTTATGGCTGAAAATATTGACATTTTCATGCAAATTATTACACAACACACAACTAGGGTTTAATTTTTGGGTAATCACAAAGTCGATCACTCTGCTGTTATATATGCTGCTGAGGGCTGTATATAAAACATTCATCATGTTCTCAGAACCTCTGAGTAGACCATCCACTTGCTGTCACAGCACATTTGCTTCCTGTTAATACAAAAACACACAAGTCAGTTACCAAAATATACTTCTAATGTCAGATAGTCCTTACACACCGTATAGGAACAACTATAATTGAGATAATAGCATACATCGAGAGTCAAAAAAAGTTCTGAACTGGCTATGTGGTGTTTTGCCTCTCCACATCGTTGGCGCTCGTTTGCTGTCTGCCACTATCATAGAAAAGTACAGATGAAACCATACAACATTTTTAAACTACTTGTAAAGGCTTTACTTACCAACTTTATGAATGGAGATCACTATAAGAGCTCTGAGAAACCTAAGATTGTTCATGAAGTACCCCTTCATAATGAAAAAATTAGTGTGTGGTGTGCCATCAGCGGAGAATGAGTTATAGGGCCAATTTTTTTTTTGAGTCAGCAGTTGGCATCCATACATAAGTGAATACAATTTTGTCCCCCCCCCCTCCCTTTTTTAGAGAATTAACAAACATGGAGCATGATTTTGCCTTTTATCAACAATGCTCTGCAACAGCTCATAAAGCAATCTTTTGATGAGAATAATTGAAAGTGTGTTTCAGGACAGAATTAATAGTAGAGATTTGTGGCCCCCATGGTGCCTGACCTAACCTCCTGTGATTCCTATCTCTCAGGTAACTTAAAACATAAAGGGTACAAGACAACCCACACACCCTGGAAAATTTAAAAAAAATATCCTCCAGAAAATTGCCAGCATCTCTCAACTTGAAATACGGTGAGCAGTGGATCATTTCCTAAAGAGGTGCCAAAAATGTATGGAGAATGGTGGCCAGTTTCAGCATATTCTTTAATAAAGTTGGTAAGTAAAGCCTTTAAAAGTAATTTTAAAAGTATTGTATGGTTTCATCTACACCTTTCTATGACAGCGGCTGATGGTAATGAATGCCGAGGATGCAGACATGCAAAACATTGAGGCCTGTTCAGAACCTTTTGACTCTCTCGGTATATGGTATATTATGTTAAAAGGAACCATTTTAGTGTTATGTACAAAAGAAAAAATCTAGGATATAGTTGTGGTGGTTTAGCTTGTCTTGAGGACTATAAAAATAGAAGGTTACATCCAACACACAAATTAGTGGCTGAGTGTAGAAAATATGTTTTGCAGGCAGAAATGCCAGAAGTCCATTGATAGTTGTTTCTTCAGTACAGCAGTGATTGGACAGGAGGAGTTGAACCTCTCCCACCTTCCCCTTAACAACAGAGACACAGGGATGAGCACCTGCATCTCTTTTCAACATATCTCTTTCTCAGGCATGAGAGAAGTTAAACCGAATACAATATATATATATATGTATACAGGTTGTTAATGAACTACACCAAAATATTTTCAGAGCAATTGGAGATCTCTGGAACATGTAATTTGGGATAGGAGACTTATGGCCTGTTGGTTCAAATGTGGAAGTTACGACTATAAGTTTCTAAAGTGCCAGTATGCCACTGCTAATGATGATACCACTTGAGTGCACAACACACAAAAATGAAGAGGTGGTCGGAGCACTCCCTCTGGCGCAATGGTAATGACATTAGCTTTCAAGTGAAAGGTAAACAAGTTCGCGTCTCCTTCACTTTATTTGCCTTTTTTTTTTTCATTTTTGTTTTGTTTGTTTGGTTATTTTAATATTTTGTCTAAGCTTTTAGTACTTCTACAATGCATTTTACAGAGTAATTTCACCTTGTGAGTGCAATTAATTACAATTCCTTCTAACAAAGGTTCAATCCTGCTTATTACACTCACATGCTGTACGTCTAAATGAGAGGAGGTTTAAAGGATGAACGAACTTACATAAAATGAAAAGTAAATGCAACTCCTTACGTCAGGTTTAAAGGAACTGCTTGAAATGGCAAACTGCGTTTCCAATGCAAAGTTGACAGTGGTGAAGGAATGACTGTCGTACTCTGTCCAAAGTTCCTTGTGTGTGTCGAATAACTTCACATGCTATTATTATTCGGGCAGTTAGGTGCTCTTCTGATGTAATAGGTGTTTCATACACCAGAGACTTGAGGTAACCCCAGAAAAAGAAATCAATTGGATTGAGCTTGGGAGAGTGTGCTAGCCAAGTTACAGTTGAACTTCCCCTTCCGATCCATCGGGCAGCATAAACATGGTTTAAATGCGATTGCACAGCAAAAGTGAAATGGGGCGGAGCTCCATCATATTGTAGCCACATTCAACAACGAATATGAAGGGGCACATCTAAAAATAAAGGTAATGTGTTCTGTAACATATGAAGATAAGCATGTTCATTTAACTGAGGGGGGAGCAGGTATGGGCCAATGAGATGGCCTGAAATTATTCCAACCCATATGGTGACTGAAAAAGTCTGCTGGTGACTCTTCTCCAAGACAGCATGTGGATTCACATAGTCCCACACATGGCTGTTTCTGGTGAACAAGGCCCTATCAGTGAACAATACTGATGAAAAGAATTCAGGCTGGAGTAAAGCCCAGTTTTAAGATTTTAACTGATGGCCATAGTCTTCCGGCTTAGTGCTTGCACCTTTTGTGGGTGAAATGGGTGAAGTGGGTCTTCATGTATGACTTGCCATATGCTAATATGGTTAGTGCCTAGTTGGCGTGCAATGGCGCATGTGCTGGTACATGGCTCTTCTGCAGTGTTTCGCAGTACATTCTCCTTGAATTTCACTATACATCAAGTTTGTGCAACGCCTGTTTCGCCCCTGTTGACCTGGAGGGTTCCTCTCTCTCGGAAACGTCTATCGATGGACTGGAAGGTTGAGTGATGTGGTTGGTACCTATCGGGATACCGTTCCCTGTACAATGCTGCAGCAGCTAACCCATTACATCATGATTCACCATAAATAAAGTGCATATCTGCTAGTTCAGAAACGCCGTACACGTTCTCCATGTTGTCCAACAGGCAATCCTCAGCACACTAACTGCAGTGTCCTGAAGAGCGGAAAACATACTAGTCTTATTGTACTGGCCAATCTGATTCACGTTCATAATTACGAATCATGCCATTTCTTGCTATTGTAATTTATGGCGAAGAAAAACAAATTAACTACATAACAGTAACCAAACCAATGACCTCAGTTTTCGGCATTACGGATTGGGCCACCAAAACAGTTATACAAACACTTTGGAGTAGGCTATTGATGCAAGATGGCCGTTAATCGCTCATTGTCGCACTGGCAGGTGATTAGTTCAAGATTTGAGATATCTTTGAGGCATTAAATCTTGAGAACACCAATAACGAGCTATTAACTTTTGATATTTCTATACTCGGGAAGCAGTTTTAAAGACATTTTAATCCAATAATCTCACCCACCTTGTTTAAACACCAACTTATCAGCATCTGATGCTGATTAGGTTTAACACAATTAACTGCGTTATGTTAAGCTGCAGACCATGCATTGCCTATCTCAACTTGCTTATATTAGTCATGTCTACAGTTGCTGAAATTATTTCGGTGTAGTTCATTGACACTCGTATATATAAAACAAAGGGCAGGTCTATACAGGAAACAGCTTACTGGGACCCCTCAAAACTCAACTGTGACATTTTTCCCCCATTATGGCATGGTTTGGTTGTATTTGGTGATATTCCATCTGTTAGGTTGCATTAGTACAGAGGTATTTTTTAGAGGTGGCGAGTGACATCACGCAAAGCGATGGTGGGGGTAAGTTTCCACCAGCAGCCTGCTGGCTAGTGGATTAGAAGTCAAAGAGATACTAACCAGACACCCCTTTTATCTTGCAATAGACAAGTGGACTTGACCATGAACTACTGCGCAACATTACATCACATACCACCTCTAAAAAATACCTCTGTACTGCCAACTAATACATGGTGTGATATATCATTATTTTCAATATGGAATTGAGGTTTGGGGAAGTATGAGTACACAAAATTTAAATATCTTGGCAAAAGAACTGTATAAGAACTATTTATATGCTAAGTAATAGGACTTCATATGTGTGGTGTTTTTAGAAAGAGCAACCTGTTTATTGTAATGTATATAAAGTAATATTATATATTATAAATAAAAACATTTATATTACCAATTGTAATAATCAATATTATAGTCATAATACACATAATAATAATAATAATAATAATAATAATAATAATAATAATAATAATAATAATAATAATAATAATAATAATAATAATAATAATAATAATAATAATAATAATAATAATAATAATAATAATAATAATAATAATAATAATAATAATAATAATAATAATAATAATAATAATAATAATAATAATAATAATAATAATAATAATAATAATAATAATAATAATAATAATAATAATAATAATAATAATAATAATAATAATAATAATAATAATAATAATAATAATAATAATAATAATAATAATAATAATAATAATAATAATAATAATAATAATAATAATAATAATAATAATAATAATAATAATAATAATAATAATAATAATAATAATAATAATAATAATAATAATAATAATAATAATAATAATAATAATAATAATAATAATAATAATAATAATAATAATAATAATAATAATAATAATAATAATAATAATAATAATAATAATAATAATAATAATAATAATAATAATAATAATAATAATAATAATAATAATAATAATAATAATAATAATAATAATAATAATAATAATAATAATAATAATAATAATAATAATAATAATAATAATAATAATAATAATAATAATAATAATAATAATAATAATAATAATAATAATAATAATAATAATAATAATAATAATAATAATAATAATAATATATAGGATTAATGTGAATAAAATAAAATAATGTGAATAAAAGGACAAGTGAATGTAAAGTGGAGTAAAATTATATAAGTTGCCACAAACTATAAACGCCAAGTAAGGGGTAAATTTTAATAAAGAATTAAAGGAATATCTAATAAGAGAATGTTTATATGGTATAGGTGAATTATAATTATTAGTAGTGTCAACATAAAATGTAACTTGTTGCTGGTTATCGATTCATGTTATCGTTATAAGAAAATGATATTGTATTTTGACCATGCTCGAAACATTGCATAAAGTCTATGGGCAAATAAATAAAATAATAAATAAAAACTGTTCATAAAATATAACCATGGTAAAGCTACGGCCATAGTTGGTGTTATTGCACCTGTCATGTTGCCACAGAAACCCTTGTTTTTGAACACATTGCAGAGAGACCAACCAATAGATTTTAAAACAAGAGTTTGTTTATAATTAATCTGTGGACACCATTGTACTGCTCATGTTTGTATTATTTTGTCTTGAATTCTTTTAGAGCAGTATATGTTTTAACGTTTTACTCTGGTTGGAAGATTACCTCACTGGGATTTGAGGGTACCATTTGCTGTTTGGTGTGGGGGATGTCAATTCTTCTTTGACGGGCTAGCACAGCGGTGAGCCTGAATGACTCTTTTTTATCAGTAGTCCAGTAAAATGCTTGCATCCAGGGCATAGTATGGGTCAACATACAGTATGAGTAATTAAAGTTCAAATTTACCTTGTGGAACTGGTTTATTTTCACTCTCACTCAAAAATATACACTTCAGTACAATGGATTGGCATCCTTTTTCATATGTATGGGGTTCACATATCAATATCACGGACCACACACTTTTGTATTTTCTCTAATTTTTTTAGTTTATGACCCGCGTCAAAAATTATACGTCTCTTTTGCGGAGAATGATTTCTAATTACTTTTATACAAGGCTATTTGTGTATCAGGACGTTATATGCCGCTAAATTCTGATTTTACCTGGACTTCGCGTGTCACACATGACGCCAATCCAGACTTTAGTTGAACAAGACAATTGAATACACACATAATTGCCCACTATAATAACGATTCACAATTTTAGGGAGCTTTTTCTGCCACCACTATAACCACACATTCAAATACTTCAGGAGGCTTTTTCAAAAAAATATTGCCTCACTGTAGTTATAGTTCCTGTTGTTACTTTTGTTTTCGCTACACAGTAGTGCATTATATATAGGTATATTATGATATTTAGCATTTGGAAGTGATTTTATTCAAAAGTGTTAATGCACAAGATTTGCAGAAGGTGAGTAGGTTCATCATGTGCTATGTTGTAATAATGTTCAAGCATTATTATCATGTGAAAGCATTTTAGTTTAACCCTGTGATATTGAGGCTAGAAATGCTTTTATTATGTACATTGGCAGTACTGCTTTTTGGGGTATTGTCGTCTGCAGTTTAGTGTAATGTTGGCCATGTTGAACTCTTGGGAACTGCCGATAAGCATGTCTCCTATAAGCTACTTCAGACCACATAGCAGGCCAGCAAACAAAGGTGTGTCCAAGGTCAGGCTGCCTCACACGGCAATGTATATGTGACTAACAACATTCTGAAAGCAGAACCAAAAGGAGTTTTCTCAGAGCCTTCAAGAAAGATCTGGTCACATCATCGCTGGCATGTTTAAAGGAGTTTCAAAAGGTTCATGTGATGTCATCCCTGCTATATAAGGAGGCAAGGAAACAGCAGAGTTACAGTTGAATCCATCACACTGTCAGTGGTACAGTAGTTGTGAAGAAGATTTAACAAGTGTCAAGAGATGGTATCATCAGAGTTAATGCATGAGAGACAGAGAAAGTGAAGAATGCGAGAAGTAAATAGTTCTAGTTGTGATATCATGAAAGACTATAGAATGTGTTAACAACAAGAAAAAACTGTGTATGTAAAAGTTTAGAAGACAGTAAAGTGAGAGAATAGTAACCAGACTGGATTTTGTTAACACATTATTAACACAGCCTAGGTCCAAAATATCATGAAATAAATTTTCTGTTCTTGAAATCATTTGCACGCTACCAATGCTAAGATAGAACTAACACTTCTAACACCACAGACATCACTGAACGACTGTGACATCATTTCTGGCTAAAACTGCATCAACATATGTTCTGTACATTGGTCTCAGCATTTCAATATGAAGACATTTTCCTTTGTCATCTTCTCCTTTAAACTCTGTGCTCTATGCTCTTCTTGCAAGCATTTGTTCACTTTGAATCTTTCCTTGTGTCCTTTAATTGTAGGTCATATTGGATGATATGATGATCCAATGAGCCTGGGCTCTGTAGAGCTTAAAGTTACCTGATATTCACCTTTCAGGATAAGGAGAAATCTAGAAAAATCTTATATGGGCAGCTCATCCTAACAAATATTTAAACTCAAGACACCTCAAGGAACTCAAGGAATGTGGGGTAGACATACTACCCTCACACAAAGATGGTCCTCCCATTCTTTTGAGATGGATTGACTTCTATACCTTCAGTACTTACCTCTAAAATGGCATTTGCTGATTTGAAGATGAAAAATTTAAATAAAAGGATTGAATTAACTTATAATTAAATAGAAAGTCTAATTGCACTCTAGCCATTGTATCCAGAACTTCATCAGGTTTGTATTAACAATATACTCTCACATTGCAGAAGAAAAGGTTTGCAGCTTCCTTTATGCAAGTACCTATGGCTGGTTTCACCAATCTTCAAGTTACTTTGGCACTCTCAGATGTTCTACAGCATACTTGTGTGTGGCAAAGAGAATCTTTGCAATTATATAACAAAATTGATGCTTATATTTCTATTACGCTATGGTATTTCATCTTCACTCAATTTAAATATTTTTTACCAATTTATAGCAAAACAGGCACATATTTGTAGATGTCAAATCCCAAGCCACTCAAAGTAACAAATGTTTTTCTCACATATTTGTAGATGTCAAATCCCAAGCCACTCAAAGTAACAAATGTTTTTCTCGAATACACCACCTGTTTAAATAGTTGTCATGCTAACTTTTGACACAGTTCTTGAAGGCCTATCATGGGATCACATCTTATTGCAGGTGTGCCTAGTTGTATCCTAAACTCTGCTATGCAAAGAATCCAAGTGCTTTATCAGTTGGTATGAGAATGTAAAAATTTAATCTTTTTGGAGTAAGGTTGAGTAGGAGTGGTAGTGTACATTTATACTAAAACCAATGACCCAACATTAATGTTGAGTTAACTTTCCTATAACATATGGTCCACTTACATAAATAGTACTGATTGAGATGGCTATACGAGTGAGTCTTACATTCAGTAGCTCAGAGTAACCACCCACTGATGACCAGACTTGTTTTGTAGTTTTCCTGGTCAGTAGGTGAATGCTGGAGTGATTCCTCTTCTACCATGACTTTCCTGTGCATAATTTCCTGCATCATCTGTTTCAGGATTGAAGGACCTAGCGATTGTGTTTGGCATGCAGACCCATCCTCAGGTGCTTGCCGTGCAGGCTTTCCTTAAGGAGACCCCTGGAGTGTTTGGAGCTTGAACAATGGAGGATGCATTCAGTTTGGAAAAGTTAGGGATCCTGTCTACACTTGGGCATGTCGTCTCCTGGATCTGGCTAACTTTCAGGTCTCTCCTTCATCCCTCCCTATCAGAAGTCACATTTGAAACACAAAGGACTTGGCCTATGTGTGGTGCTCTGTCCATGTTTCAGGGTCCCTCTGCACTATATGTACCTTTACCTTTTACATTAATACCACTTAATGTCTAAGCAGACAAAATTGACATATACCTTGAACCATAGGGGCTTAGGTACAATCGTGAGAAAGGGGGGGGGGGAGGAACTGAAAAGAAGAGAGCACTAAAAATTCCGAGAACTACAACCTTTATGGATCAATAATTTATACAGAAATGGAAGTCGAAACACAACAGAAATACAGGTAAAACAAACCAATTTGCATAACCCCCAGTCAATTCCCTCTCAAGCGAGGAGTCGGGCAGTCTTCAGCCTATCTGAAAGCCTAAAAGTTTCGCGTGGACCCTGAGCCCTAGTTAAAGCCAAACAACTTACCCCGCACGGCGCGAAAGGAGCACTCCGACTGCCGTCTCCTTTCACTGTCAGACCGAGAGGCAACCCATAGGAAGACACTAGCGCAACCCAGCGGGGAAAGCAAGAGTTGCGAAACAAAGGAGGTGCCTCCATAAAACAAAATAAGTGCGATCAGCACAATACTCCCGCCCCCATCTGACAACACGCACTCGCCATTCTGGAAAGGAACAGACTGATATTGTATGAGAAGTATCATATTAGGAAGGACACACCTTACACCGCCCGGTCATTGTACAGGTCACTGTGAAAGCACTGGCACCAAACACTGTCACTACAAATCACTGGCCACTGTCACATCAGAGAGCACAATTCTGTTTTTCCAGGACGGGAGAGACGATGCACAGCTCGTTGGGCGTACCGATCCCTCGTTGTTCCAGAGAAATTAACAAATTCTGGGTTTGAGCCTGTGGATGCCCTCTCGTTGCAATCAGGCGTTGAGAAAGTCCAAAACCCAAAACGTGGGCCACATACAAGCCCCTTCATATTCCATCGTCACCTCCCTGGCCTCCAGAAATCTCCATTGCGGACCTTACTGCTGCAGTAACACTCCAGATAGATGGTAACAGCCAGGCTTAACATTACACAATGCCAAACTGCGGTGGTTAGGTGCTTTCTGGACAGGTTACGAACAGGAGCTGGCGAGGCTGTAACACGGAACAAACCCAACAGAAAGGGAACCAAACGCCGCCGCCGCCGCCGCCGCCGCCGCCGCTGCCGCCGCCGCTGCCGCCGCCGCTGCCGCCGCCGCTGCCGCCGCCGCTGCCGCTGCTACTGCTGCCGCTGCTGCTGCTGCCGCTGCTGCCGCTGCCGCTGCTGCCGCTGCCGCTGCTGCCGCTGCCGCTGCCGCTGCTGCTGCCGCTGCCGCTGCTGCTGCCGCTGCCGCTGCTGCTGCCGCTGCCGCTGCTGCTGCCGCTGCCGCTGCTGCTGCCGCTGCCGCTGCTGCTGCCGCTGCCGCTGCTGCTGCCGCTGCCGCTGCTGCTGCCGCTGCCGCTGCTGCTGCCGCTGCCGCTGCTGCTCCCGCTGCCGCTGCCGCCGCTGCCGCCGCTGCCGCCGCTGCCGCCGCCGCCGCCGCCGCCGCCTCCGCCGCCGCCGCCGCCGCCGCCGCCGCCGCCGCTCCTGCCGCTCCTGCCGCCGCTGCCGCCGCTGCTGCCGCTGCCGCTGCCGCTGCCGCTGCCGCTGCCGCTGCCGCTGCCGCTGCCGCTGCCGCTGCCGCTGCCGCTGCCGCCGCCGCCGCCGCCGCCGCCGCCGCCGCCGCCGCCGCCGCCGCCGCCGCCGCCGCCGCCGCCGCCGCCGCCGCCGCCGCCGCCGCCGCCGCCGCCGCCGCCGCCGCCGCCGCCGCCGCCGCCGCCGCCGCCGCCGCCGCCGCCGCCGCCGCCGCCGCCGCCGCCGCCGCCGCCGCCGCCGCCGCCGCCGCCGCCGCCGCCGCCGCCGCCGCCGCCGCCGCCGCCGCCGCCGCCGCCGCCGCCGCCGCCGCCGCCGCCGCCGCCGCCGCCGCCGCCGCCGCCGCCGCCGCCGCCGCCGCCGCCGCCGCCACCGCCACCGCCACCGCCACCGCCACCGCCACCGCCACCGCCACCGCCACCGCCACCGCCACCGCCACCGCCACCGCCACCGCCACCGCCACCGCCACCGCCACCGCCACCGCCACCGCCACCGCCACCGCCACCGCCACCGCCACCGCCACCGCCACCGCCACCGCCACCGCCACCGCCACCGCCACCGCCACCGCCACCGCCACCGCCACCGCCACCGCCACCGCCACCGCCACCGCCACCGCCACCGCCACCGCCACCGCCACCGCCACCGCCACCGCCACCGCCACCGCCACCGCCACCGCCACCGCCACCGCCACCGCCACCGCCACCGCCACCGCCACCGCCACCGCCACCGCCACCGCCACCGCCACCGCCACCGCCACCGCCACCGCCACCGCCACCGCCACCGCCACCGCCACCGCCACCGCCACCGCCACCGCCACCGCCACCGCCACCGCCACCGCCACCGCCACCCACCACCACCACCACCACCACCACCACCACCACTACCACTACCACTACCACTACCACTACCACTACCACTACCACTACCACTACCACTACCACTACTACTACTACTACTACTACTACTACTACTACTACTACTACTACTACTACTACTACTACTACTACTACTACTACTACTACTACTACTACTACTACTACTACTACTACTACTACTACTACTACTACTACTACTACTACTACTACTACTACTACTACTACTACTACTACTACTACTACTACTACTACTACTACTACTACTACTACTACTACTACTACTACTACTACTACTACTACTACTACTACTACTACTACTACTACTACTACTACTACTACTACTACTACTACTACTACTACTACTACTACTACTACTACTACTACTACTACTACTACTACTACTACTACTACTACTACTACTACTACTACTACTACTACTACTACTACTACTACTACTACTACTACTACTACTACTACTACTACTACTACTACTACTACTACTACTACTACTACTACTACTACTACTACTACTACTACTACTACTACTACTACTACTACTACTACTACTACTACTACTACTACTACTACTACTACTACTACTACTACTACTACTACTACTACTACTACTACTACTACTACTACTACTACTACTACTACTACTACTACTACTACTACTACTACTACTACTACTACTACTACTACTACTACTACTACTACTACTACTACTACTACTACTACTACTACTACTACTACTACTACTACTACTACTACTACTACTACTACTACTACTACTACTACTACTACTACTACTACTACTACTACTACTACTACTACTACTACTACTACTACTACTACTACTACTACTACTACTACTACTACTACTACTACTACTACTACTACTACTACTACTACTACTACTACTACTACTACTACTACTACTACTACTACTACTACTACTACTACTACTACTACTACTACTACTACTACTACTACTACTACTACTACTACTACTACTACTACTACTACTACTACTACTACTACTACTACTACTACTACTACTACTACTACTACTACTACTACTACTACTACTACTACTACTACTACTACTACTACTACTACTACTACTACTACTACTACTACTACTACTACTACTACTACTACTACTACTACTACTACTACTACTACTACTACTACTACTACTACTACTACTACTACTACTACTACTACTACTACTACTACTACTACTACTACTACTACTACTACTACTACTACTACTACTACTACTACTACTACTACTACTACTACTACTACTACTACTACTACTACTACTACTACTACTACTACTACTACTACTACTACTACTACTACTACTACTACTACTACTACTACTACTACTACTACTACTACTACTACTACTACTACTACTACTACTACTACTACTACTACTACTACTACTACTACTACTACTACTACTACTACTACTACTACTACTACTACTACTACTACTACTACTACTACTACTACTACTACTACTACTACTACTACTACTACTACTACTACTACTACTACTACTACTACTACTACTACTACTACTACTACTACTACTACTACTACTACTACTACTACTACTACTACTACTACTACTACTACTACTACTACTACTACTACTACTACTACTACTACTACTACTACTACTACTACTACTACTACTACTACTACTACTACTACTACTACTACTACTACTACTACTACTACTACTACTACTACTACTACTACTACTACTACTACTACTACTACTACTACTACTACTACTACTACTACTACTACTACTACTACTACTACTACTACTACTACTACTACTACTACTACTACTACTACTACTACTACTACTACTACTACTACTACTACTACTACTACTACTACTACTACTACTACTACTACTACTACTACTACTACTACTACTACTACTACTACTACTACTACTACTACTACTACTACTACTACTACTACTACTACTACTACTACTACTACTACTACTACTACTACTACTACTACTACTACTACTACTACTACTACTACTACTACTACTACTACTACTACTACTACTACTACTACTACTACTACTACTACTACTACTACTACTACTACTACTACTACTACTACTACTACTACTACTACTACTACTACTACTACTACTACTACTACTACTACTACTACTACTACTACTACTACTACTACTACTACTACTACTACTACTACTACTACTACTACTACTACTACTACTACTACTACTACTACTACTACTACTACTACTACTACTACTACTACTACTACTACTACTACTACTACTACTACTACTACTACTACTACTACTACTACTACTACTACTACTACTACTACTACTACTACTACTACTACTACTACTACTACTACTACTACTACTACTACTACTACTACTACTACTACTACTACTACTACTACTACTACTACTACTACTACTACTACTACTACTACTACTACTACTACTACTACTACTACTACTACTACTACTACTACTACTACTACTACTACTACTACTACTACTACTACTACTACTACTACTACTACTACTACTACTACTACTACTACTACTACTACTACTACTACTACTACTACTACTACTACTACTACTACTACTACTACTACTACTACTACTACTACTACTACTACTACTACTACTACTACTACTACTACTACTACTACTACTACTACTACTACTACTACTACTACTACTACTACTACTACTACTACTACTACTACTACTACTACTACTACTACTACTACTACTACTACTACTACTACTACTACTACTACTACTACTACTACTACTACTACTACTACTACTACTACTACTACTACTACTACTACTACTACTACTACTACTACTACTACTACTACTACTACTACTACTACTACTACTACTACTACTACTACTACTACTACTACTACTACTACTACTACTACTACTACTACTACTACTACTACTACTACTACTACTACTACTACTACTACTACTACTACTACTACTACTACTACTACTACTACTACTACTACTACTACTACTACTACTACTACTACTACTACTACTACTACTACTACTACTACTACTACTACTACTACTACTACTACTACTACTACTACTACTACTACTACTACTACTACTACTACTACTACTACTACTACTACTACTACTACTACTACTACTACTACTACTACTACTACTACTACTACTACTACTACTACTACTACTACTACTACTACTACTACTACTACTACTACTACTACTACTACTACTACTACTACTACTACTACTACTACTACTACTACTACTACTACTACTACTACTACTACTACTACTACTACTACTACTACTACTACTACTACTACTACTACTACTACTACTACTACTACTACTACTACTACTACTACTACTACTACTACTACTACTACTACTACTACTACTACTACTACTACTACTACTACTACTACTACTACTACTACTACTACTACTACTACTACTACTACTACTACTACTACTACTACTACTACTACTACTACTACTACTACTACTACTACTACTACTACTACTACTACTACTACTACTACTACTACTACTACTACTACTACTACTACTACTACTACTACTACTACTACTACTACTACTACTACTACTACTACTACTACTACTACTACTACTACTACTACTACTACTACTACTACTACTACTACTACTACTACTACTACTACTACTACTACTACTACTACTACTACTACTACTACTACTACTACTACTACTACTACTACTACTACTACTACTACTACTACTACTACTACTACTACTACTACTACTACTACTACTACTACTACTACTACTACTACTACTACTACTACTACTACTACTACTACTACTACTACTACTACTACTACTACTACTACTACTACTACTACTACTACTACTACTACTACTACTACTACTACTACTACTACTACTACTACTACTACTACTACTACTACTACTACTACTACTACTACTACTACTACTACTACTACTACTACTACTACTACTACTACTACTACTACTACTACTACTACTACTACTACTACTACTACTACTACTACTACTACTACTACTACTACTACTACTACTACTACTACTACTACTACTACTACTACTACTACTACTACTACTACTACTACTACTACTACTACTACTACTACTACTACTACTACTACTACTACTACTACTACTACTACTACTACTACTACTACTACTACTACTACTACTACTACTACTACTACTACTACTACTACTACTACTACTACTACTACTACTACTACTACTACTACTACTACTACTACTACTACTACTACTACTACTACTACTACTACTACTACTACTACTACTACTACTACTACTACTACTACTACTACTACTACTACTACTACTACTACTACTACTACTACTACTACTACTACTACTACTACTACTACTACTACTACTACTACTACTACTACTACTACTACTACTACTACTACTACTACTACTACTACTACTACTACTACTACTACTACTACTACTACTACTACTACTACTACTACTACTACTACTACTACTACTACTACTACTACTACTACTACTACTACTACTACTACTACTACTACTACTACTACTACTACTACTACTACTACTACTACTACTACTACTACTACTACTACTACTACTACTACTACTACTACTACTACTACTACTACTACTACTACTACTACTACTACTACTACTACTACTACTACTACTACTACTACTACTACTACTACTACTACTACTACTACTACTACTACTACTACTACTACTACTACTACTACTACTACTACTACTACTACTACTACTACTACTACTACTACTACTACTACTACTACTACTACTACTACTACTACTACTATCTGTATGCAAGGGATCATGACTTGAATAACCTTCACTGTTGCTGGAACTTTATTGCTGTTTGGAAGCATCAAGATGTACTAAAGTGTGGTGCCATTTACCACAGGTGCAACAATTTGATGATTAACAATTTCTGAGTATATGACCAGATAGTAAGCAGTTAAAACACAGGTTGGAATCCTTGACAAAAGCTCTGTGTTCTAATAAAGGAGTCTGAGCAAATTCCTTACATTTTGATAAGGCATGTGAAGAATTACAATATGCACAGTTTAAGGCTGTAACAGCATAAGCCTGTTGAAAACTGGATTTGTGTTTGTGATTTACAACTATCTGTGTGTTAACATTTGAAATGCTTGAGCAAGTTGTATCCCATTTGGATTGACTATTTCTAGTGATTTGCATTTTCTTTCTAGAAATATAATAAGACCCTTAAATGCAGGAAAGTTATTTGAATCTAATGTGTCTTCAAATTCTTTCTTTATCTAACTTATCTAACACTAGTTAAGATACTATCAATTATTCCAATGGAATCTCTATGTTTAATGCTTTGATTGCATTTAAATTACTTATGGTTTGATTTATTAAGGCCCTAAGTTCCTTTGCAGACGATTTGTGAGCAGCGGGGAAACTCAGCAAACGTGCAAGATGAGCAGAAGCAATAAATCTTAAATTGTCATAACGATTGCTAATAGTTTCGAATGCAACCTTGAAATTACAACTTGTGACAGGAATATTAGCTATTAAATTATGTGCTTCTCCTGCTAGTGAAGAGAGAAGGTAGTGAAACCTCTGAATATCTTCTAAGTTTTCATTGTTAACATAGGCTCTCAAAGGTATCAATAAAATGCTTAAAGTTGGTTATATCACCATTAAATGAAGGTATTTTAAGAGTTGGCAGTTTTATTGCTTTCATAGTGCTCCTTGTATGTGACAAGGGGCCTAACAGAATTGTTGCCAACATTTCCATCTAAACCTTGTGCTAATAGTTTAGCCATTGTTGCTTCTAGGGTAAAATAAAGTGATTCGAAGCTTTCTCTGTCAGCAGAATGACTCTCGAGATCTTCAAACAATTCTAGTTGAGATTGTGCATCTTCAAATTTATCCCTAATTTTAGGCAATTCTTTTACTCTTACATTTATTGAATAAATATCTGAGCCAGCTTGGAATTCATCAACAAATTTGGCAAGGCGAGTAAGATTTGCTTTCGCCATGGCTCGTTTTGTAACTAATTGCTTCTTATTCTGCTCTTCTGCTCTTCTGCCAGTCAAGGTAGGCTAATAGCTAGTAACCAGTTAATGGCTAACCTTTTATAGAATCACTCTTATACTATTGCCTGGTGCTGAGGCTGCATTCTTAATTACTCGGGCAGCTTCAATTTCCCTCATGGAGAAGACAAGATGGTTACCATTGTGTGTATTATAAATGCATATCGATACTTCAATTATTATTGAAGAGAGCAATAGCAGTAATAGTAACCACTTTTTAGAGAGCACCATATTTTTATGTTTTGGCGGTCACATCACTCTCTCACAACCCCCAGAATGTCTGGAGGACCACACCTGTCATTGGTTTATGGGTCTCACCGATATCATCAGTGAAAAATATTGGAGAGCAAGAGGATTAATGACTTCATTGTCAGAAATCCAGCATTGGCTAACAACACTTCAATTATTATGTGGTTTGCTGGCAATCTATAGCTATATCCAGCCTGGAGGACCAAATGTTACCATCATGGTATAGGATATCTACCTAAAATGAACTATATCAGATGTTTGATTATTGCCAGCAAGACACCATTTAACACAAGTTGTTTAATTTCGTTTTGGTTTCACTAAGTACAACAGTCAAACAAAGCAATCAATTACCACCGTTATAATAATAATGCAGCACGTAAATGAATTGGATCTCACTATATAGAATTTATAGCCTGCTACACTAATCTGTCCATTTCTTGATTTCTTCTTCTTAGCAACATCCCCTTAACAACCGTCAGCCAGGCCAGCCAATCCCTCAACCGCACAATGCAACCATCAGTCACTGAACAGACGTGTGTGTGTGTGTGTGTGTGTGCATATGTGTGTGTGTGTGTGTGTGTGTGTGTGTGTGTGTGTGTGTGTGTGTGTGTGTGTGTGTGTGTGTGTGTGCATTCTAAACATGACTCATTGGTGTACATAAGTGAGAATACAAGGTCCTTCAGATATGTTAAATGCAGCTAGTGTATTCAAACATCTCAAGGATATACTCAATTTAGTAAATGAGATGAGAAATAATGAAAAAAGTAGAAAACAAGAAGGGAAGAAAGAAAAAAGAAAAAACATTACGGACGAGTTAAAATAGAAATGCACTTAGGTACATATATTATTTAGTGGCCCAATGGTGCTCGGAAAATATTATAATCAAAGGCTTCATTTATCAACACAATCTCTGAAAATACAGACTTTCTCTACAAATGATATATTGATATATTATCATTATTTACTGTACCATTAATGTAGAATATGATTCTTCTATCCATGGTACGCTAGTCATGATTTATTTCAAATTAAGCAAGAAGTGCTTAGCTCAACATGCTGAAACAACATTCAAATTGTTAATATCAGTAAGAAAGTTTAGGGATGGAAAGGAAAGAAAATACAAGAATCACAAACTTTCTAGTCTGTCAGGTAAAATGCTTAGAAAGGTCTGAACTTAAATCCTGAAATGTTTCAAAAAGTTCTCACAATGCAAACCTTTGACACAAGCTGCATATTTTAATGCGGTCTATACTTTTCCAGTAGCAAGCTTCTCTCTGTGTATTAAATTTCCCAATACACAAAATTATACCATTAGAGAGAACTACATATGCTTACAAAAAGTTCAAAATATATATATTGTACATTTAATTCCTCATGTCAAAAGTTTGACTATGAAAGTTTAAGTAGAACCTTCTAGAGTGGTTTTCCAGACAAAAGTAACAAACATTTTATGCATATAAAGTGGAATTTGGGGTCACATCCTTTGAAGATGCTGAACTTAAATACCAAGGTATGTATCAGACTTCTTGTTTTTGAGTTACACTGTTCACACATCCATGCATACACACAAGAGACACACACACACACACAAACACACACACACACACGCACACACACACACACGCACATGCACGCATGCACGCACGCACACACACACATACAGATACACACACACACACATACACAGACTCACCACCAGTTTGTCATTGGACGTCGAAGTGGGTACATGTGTAGTAGCACTGCTTTCATGATATATTGGCCGTAGCATAAGAGGGCAGGAAGTAATCAGCTGATCACTCCAGTTGGTTACAAACCACAACAGTGTGGATCACAGTATCATATTTCTGTTGCATTTTTTATCAAATATCTTGTGTACCTAGTTGTACATTCAGTTATTATAAAAATGAATGTGTACCAGTTTTCTCATTTCCTTCTCATCAAGAAAGGAGGAAATTGTGGTTAAAAATATCCTGAGAGAAAATTTGAATATCATAACACAGGAGTTTTCCTGGAGAAAAGATTATTTGTGAGATTAGAGCAACATAACCAGGTGGTAAATAATTATATTTATGTGTATGTTCTGCTTGTGGAGATCTTTGAACATTCAAAATAATGACATACAGTATTGATAAAATGTGGACAGCCCTAACGTCACTGCGAACAGCCTGTAATTATTCCTCTTATTGAAGAAAACACATTCATATACTCTTTCTCTGCTTGTCCCCTGCTTTAGGCTCACATAATTATAAATTATATATATGTATATGAATGTTGTAATGAAGTATCTATATTAAATGTGGGTCATTCTTTTGGATTATGTCTTAGTGGTTCCTCATAAAAAACTGGAATTGGAAGGCAATGCTTTTCCATCTATATTTCCCAAGTTAGAAACATGTTTTATCACAACTGCAGCTCCTCAATGTAGAGACCCAGAACAAAGATGAAGAGTTCATCTTGGACGTGAAACTCTTAATGACAAAATCAGAACTAACCTTCAAATTGTCACAAGAAGTGAGCTACATATCTCAACGCCTTGAATCATGGTGGTCTAAAATATCCTCATATTGCACTATAAATTGGAATTTGTGTGTACAAAATATTTCAAACCCTAATGTCACACAAGTATGAAGTTTGGCTATCAAACTGTAGCAACCCTAAAGCATTATTGAAAGCTTTAATGAAAGGCATGTTGGAAACTGAATATTCTGAAGTATGTACATTGTGAATGTGCCAAATCCCTTACTGATATATCAGAAAAATATAAATATTTGGGTAAATGTTCTGATAAATAACTATTCTAAGATAAAGACCAATGCTTGTAATTTGAGGTTATTTTGAGTCACTTATTTACACTTACCTTCACTACTAAACTGCTTTTTTAAAGCGGAAACGTTTTCAGGACCATTCGATCCTTACTTATTAAAAAATGGTTGACTGCGACTACAGTTGACCACATTGAAATAAATGACATCATTAATCTTACAGAAATTTGCACAAAAAATAATTACTTCTCATTTAACAACAAATTTTACAGACAAACAAAAGGACTAGCAATGGGCAGCCCACTATCACCGTTTTTAGCAAATATGTACATGAGCTGTTTTGAATCTCATTTAGTTAAGGCCTTTCCACATATATTCAAATTTTGGAGAAGATATGTGGATGACATTTTCGCTATAATCCCCCAGAAACTAAAAGACGATTCTCTAAAATTACTGAATCTACAGGACAGCCATATAAAATTTACAAATGAAATAGAAGACAACAACACATTACCTTTCCTGGACCTCAAAATTACTAGAAATATAGATGGTATAAAATTTGGTATACATAGAAAACCCACACATGTAGACAATTACATCAAGAAAACCAATTGCAACCCAATTTCACACCAACTGGCAGCATTTTGAAGCTTGATACATCGTTTATATAATGTCCCGGTAAGTAAACAGGAATTTCTGAAAGAATAACACATGGAAGAAATTGCAATATTAAATGGATTCAACCCAGCCACAGTTAGAAACATGTCAAAAAATGCAGAAAAGCTCAAGATAATTTCGCAAACCACTACATTAACACCACTCACAAACAACTGGAAATTTAGGAAATTCATGTACCATCCCTGGACCTTCAAGAAATTTGAAAAAATCTTCAAGAAACTAAACATAAAACTAGCACCGCAAAACCAATACAGTTTAAAAAACCTGCTTAATAAGCCACTAAACAATACCATCCCATACAATAAAAAATCGGGGATTTACCAGATCAACTGTAATAGTTGTGATGAAAGCTACATAGGGAAAACAAAGATAAATTTGGATATAAGACTTAAGGAACACCAAAGAAACATAAAATTAAAACAAATTGAAAAGTTTGCTGTGGCACATCATTTTTGGACTGAAAACCACAACATTGGCCTTAATATAAAACTGTTAAAATCTATTAATTCACCAATAGAACTGAATATTTGGGAAAAAATATACATCATCAAGAACAGTAATAAAGTTATTAATTTCAAAATACCAGCATTGAATGAAGTGTTAAAGCTCTGCGCCCCTAACACCAGATGGCAGCAGAATAGAGACAGCAGAGAAAAGGAACAAGAGGATAACGTCAATTACCCAACGGCTGATGATGGGATCGAATGGTCCTGAAAACGTTTCCGCTTTAAAAAAGCAGTTTAGTAGTGAAGGTAAGTGTAAATAAGTGACTCAAAATAACCTCAAATTGAAGAATACTTCACTGTCAATAGTGCTTCTATTTTTAATATTCACCAATGCTTGTGTTGAAGAAAAAGTACTTGAAACCTAAAGAAGGGCCACAAGTGAAATTTTTGCCAAAAGATCTAGAAAAGAATGAGTATTCCTTTGATTGCATGTTAATATTTATTACTATTAGCACTGGTATGTATAAATCATATGGAAAATGAAATTATATGGTCATATACGTATTTAAAACATGTTAAAGTAATAGGCATGTTTCATTTATCAAAATTATTGACAGTCTAACATTACCAACAAAGTCAACCGCAGGGTAGCAATGATATATCCCCTTTACAACAGAGAATCAGCTATGTGTGTCCGCAATAAAGTGCTTCTCTACAAGAAGATACCCACCCTGCCCTAACCTATGCATGTCAAATCTGGGGTATTGCTGCCCAATCACCTTAAGGGGAGTTGGGGGTGAGGTCAGGAAATTCTACAATTTATATCCTAGCAGTACCAAATTTTAACCATATTAACATAGCATTTAGATATACAGCTGTACAAAACTTAAAATATATGGTTCAAATAGTTTTTTTAATTAAACATTTTAAATTGGTTTTAAAGATACTCCGATGAAGGTGCTCCTTACGTAATAATGTTTACATGTTCAGCATGAAGCTCAGTGACCTAATGCTTCATGCACTTGTAAGTCATAATTGCTCTGAATTTTTATTTTACACCAGTGCTTTAGTATCTGGAAATTTTTTAATATGTCTATTTACAGATTTAACGTTTTTCTAGCTTTCCATCACCATCTGAATATGAAGTTCAATATTACTTGGGTGATATAAAAATTCAGAGCAATTTTGGAGTGTTATAAAAATAAGAACATATCCTGAAATTTTCAAAAGAATCCCTTAGGACAGCCGTAGGCCTTCTGCGACTCAAAGTAACATAACCAGTGGTGCCGAACCAGGTTGCGAGGGTTGGAAAAGCAAACAAACCAGTCAGTGTGGCTTTAGGTATGCAGTCTTAACCTTGTGATATTACCAGCTGCAAATGTCTTGAAAATCTGGTTCTTCATCAATGAGAGCAATATTTAATATTGCTAACAAGTGCTCATTGCTTATACAAGGTCTAAGATATTGTTGTTGTTGTTGTTGTTGTTGTTGTTGTTAGCTAATGCTGGATTTCTGACCATGAAGTCATTAATCCTCTTGCTCTCCAATATTTTTCACTGATGATATTGATGAGAGCAATAGCAGTAATAGTAACCGCTTTTTAGAGAGCACCATATTTTTATGTTTTGGCGGTCACATCGCTCTCTCACAACCCCCAGAATGTCTGGAGGACCACACCTGTCATTGGTTTACGAGTCTCACCGACCTGACCGGGAGAATTATCAAAATAAATTCACCGACCATATCCTCTGATCACCAATCAGAGGATGCATTACATGCCAAAGGTCTAAGATATGATTTCACATATTTCATTAACAAGAATAACTGTTCACACAAATAAGTGGAGCATAGCATGGCTGACATTTTGAAACCAAAATGATGAAGATTTGGGTATTTTGAGTATGGAAATATTTTAAAAATACTTGAACCATAAAAGCCATGACACCACTTTTAATGAATATGCCATTTTGCATTTCTATAACTTCCATCTGTAAATGTGAATGCACACTTCACGCATTAACAGTCATTGGATTAGCAAACAATAAGCAATTATTTTCAAAGTGTTGGAAATCTTTAAACTGATGACAAATTCTGCATATAGGTTTTCTAATAGATTACTATAATGTTGTAGCTTTTGTTCTGTCACTTTTGCTACAAGTGAGTTAAGTCTAGGAAAGTGATACATATTTTTTTCAACAATTTGAAATTTTCACAGATTGAGTTTGGAAATGAATGCTTGCTCATCACCATTTGCATCAACTATGCTTTATTTTGTTTTCCCTGCAAACAAATGTTCACAGATGTCTATCAGAAATGCCAGGTCGTTTAACCTATCTATGTCTTCTATCTCAAGAACAGGCAATCCATGTGTTTACATGAATTCAGCAGTTGATGCATGAAGTTTAAAGAATCTATGAAGCATCCGACTGCGGCTGAGCCACTTGAGTTCAATATAGTAAATTAAATCCTCATAAGGTTCACCCATAACTTTCAAAACTGTACGAAACTGGCAATGTTGAAGTGACCTCTATTTTATTTTATTGATTAGTTTTACAGCTGTGTTCATGATGTTATTCATATTCAGTACTTTTGCACACAAGGACACCTGTTGGATAATACAATGAAAGTATCACGGGCGATCAGCCGTGTGAGGTTTGAAAATATTGAGCTTTCGGCCATTCTAAACTCCATGGCCTTTGTCAGAATGAAGGCCATGGAGTTTAGAATGGCCGAAAGCTCAATATTTTCAAACCTCACACGGCTGATCGCCCGTGAAACTTTAATAAATAACGTGCGCCGTGAAAGCTTTAAATCTTACACAATGAAAGTAATGTACTGTCTCACTTGCACCCATCTCTTCTCAATATTTCTTCAGTCTACCAACAAAACCTCTGGTGTCACCAACCTTCACTGGAGTGCCATATGTTATGACAGACACTACTTTTTTCCAGTTCAATTCCTTATTTGTCCCCTGTTGTATGTCCGGACAGCAGTATTAGGCCCAGAAAATACTCAGATATTCTCAACTCCTGATTCAGACCATGAATAAACATAGCTAATTGTGCCCTATCATTTATATCATAACTTTCGTCCAAAGCTATTGAAAAATGTTGAAGTTCTTTTCATTTCACTGAGGACTTTGTATCAATATATTTGGAAATATCCTCTACTCTTCTTACTATGGTGCATCTAGACAGACATACTTTCTCAAAATGTACTTTTTCATTGGGGCATATAATGTCAGCTATCTTTATGATACATTTTTTCACAAACTCACTCACTGCTAAAGGTTTCATGGCTTTACAAATCTCCCATGCTACTCAATAACTGGCTGTTAACTTTCCTTGTCATTTCATTTTCATCTGATTGGAGCAGTTGTTCACTTTGTTTATAATAGCACTTTTAAATCTTGCAACACTGTCACCCTCTTCACCCCCATAATTTTCTGATAATCTTTATGTTTCATTTGATAATGCCTTGTAATGTGTCCTTTAAATATGCCTAGCAGTATTGTGAAATATACCGGACAAACGTTTTCTCCACTTGCTATACACAAAGATTCATTTTCCCATTCTTCTTTGAATTTGCACTTAATTGATGAAGCTAACAGTTTTGAGAGTCACATACTCCACTACTGCTTGTTTATATTTCAGAAGTAGGGTGCTGCTTCTCGCTGTCTGCTCAGCACCGTACCTAAGTACAGACTGCGACTCAAACGGAGCCGCAACACAATGAATGTCCACGTCTGATCTATATAGTAAAGTAACAGTGGTAGTAAGAATAAGAGGTGTCGAATCAGAAGAATTTAAAATGAATTGAGGAGTAAAACAAGGGTACAGCTTGAGTCCATTATTGTTTATTATATACATGGACCAAATACTAATGTAAAAGAAGAATCAGGCAAATGAAAATAGGCAATTAGAACATGAGACCAGTATACCTTCAGACTCCAGTTTATACAGATGACATTGTTCTAATGGCCAATGGTGAAGAAGAACTACAGAATTCAGTAATAGAGTGGGCCAATACATGAAAATATAGGGGCATGAAAGTAAATGTAAATAAAAGCAAAGTAATGCATGTATCGAAAGGGATACAGAGAAGAATAAATATGGAGTGGAACAGAAAAACCATGGAGCAAATTGAGAACTTTGAATATTTAGGGAAAATCATCAATTCAAAAAGAAAAATAGATACAGAAATAAATCATAGAATAAACAAGGCAAACCAAATCTATTACCTAATCAATCAAACACTAATAGGAAAAAAGAAAATTAAAAGCGATACAAAAATGCAAATATATAACCAGTTTATCTCCCAACACTTCTTTATGGCTCAGAAAGCTGGAAAGTATTGTCAAAACATGAAAGTAGAATTACAACCACAGGAATGAAGTATTTACAGAAATCTATAGAGAAAACCAGAAGGGACAGGATAAGAAACTGTCAAGTATGGAATATTCTTAATCAAGAACCAGTAATGAAACAGATAGAGACAAATGTTGGACACAAATAGGATGGATAAGAGCAGGAAACCAAAATAGGTATGGGAGACCAGAGGGGAAGGAAGCAGAGGCAGAGGGCGACCAATAATAGAATGGAGCAGTTGTGTAGAGAAAATAGTGAATAAGAAAGGAAATACTTCAAAGGAAGTTAAACAGCTAACTAGGGATACAACAAAATATAGGAAATGGATCATGACTGGCTGAGGAAATTTGACACTTGAAAGAGCATAAGGGAGAAGAAAAGCAGAAAACATAAATTTACTTGATTTCCTTTCCTGGCCCCTACTAAGTAGTAACTTGGGTTATCCACAAAATGAGATTATATCAACATTGTATCTAAATATCAACCATCAACAAACATTCCAGGCAGTATGTTGGAGCTCCATAAAACTGCTTCTAAAAGTGCAAGCTGTGCAGCAATTCATACACAAACTGTTTGAAAATTGTATTTTTAAATTTTCCACATGGATGATTTTAATGAAAATACAGAAATTGATAAACAGTGTCTCGTGTCTGACTCCTGGCCAGCTGCTTCGCAGTCTGCTGCTGTTACCCAAGTTGAATATTCAAGCACATAGATTTACATATATACAATAACCACACACTTTTATCACATGAGATGTTGGAAATGATACCCTTGTGGCTCTCATACATTTTAATAAAATTTCCATTAACATATATTAATTCTTCTTCTATAATTGCAGTAATTTCTCTTCTGTTATTCCTTTTCAGTTCTTCCAATGTATATGGGTTGTTCTGATACACTTTAAGTTTCATATTCCCCCATAAATAAAAGTCACATACCATAAGACCTGGAGATCATAGTGACCACAGTGCTCGTCTTGTTGAAATTAATTGAGGAATCTTTTGAAGATGGGTTATAAGTAAAGGACTATGGCCACCATGATTCCCAGACCTTATGGTATGTGACTTTTACACTTAAAGAATAAAGTGTATTGGAACAACTCTCATATGCTGGAAGAAGTGAAAGAATATCAGAAGAGAAATTGGTGCAATTTCAGAAGAAGAATTAATGCATATGAATGGAAATTGTCTTAAAATGTGTGAGAGGCACAAGGACATTATTTTCAACACCTTATGTCATAAAGCTAAGTGGTTATTGTATGCATGTATGCTTGTAAATCTATGTGCTTGATTTCAGGATCTACGGGTATTCAACTTGGACAGCATCAGTGTGGGGTCCTGTGGCAACAGCAGGCCACGAAGCAGCTGGCCAGGAGTCAGAAATAAGACACTGTATTACAAACTGATTATAACATAGTGTCATGGCAGCCATAAAGCCAATGGCTGGTGGTGGGGATAGGCATGGGACAGCCTAGTCTTTGCCTACAGCAGGAACAGATTGGGGTTGCTTACCTGCTTTAACTGCTTCTGCACACCCAGTCGATATATATAAATAGCGTTTTAATTAAAACTTTCATTACTTTTGTGCATTTTTGCATTGATCAAAAATGTTCTGTATGTTCACTTTCTCCACTACGTACAGTAATATTCCACCCAAAAATTTGATGTTGAGATTTCACTGGAAATATGTTTTTGAGACCCCCTGAATAAAAAAAATTGCATTTTTAGAAAAAATCTCTCTCTCTCTCTCTCTCTTTCTCTCTCTGTGTATGTGGGTGTGGGTATGTGTGCATGTGCACATGTCTGTCCGTCTATGGGCAGCATAACTCAAAAATGAAAAGTTGGTTAAAAACCAAAATAAAATTGATATTTAGGTGTTGTAACTTTTACGGATGGGACACAAAGATTTTCAAAAAATATCCGTTCACCCTAAATTACCCTTTACATGGAAAATTTTTCAAAAATTTTGATTTTCTCAACAATGGCTAACGATTTTCATTGAACTGACATATGTTAAAGATGTTTTTATGACAAATTTAATGAGTTTTTTTAATTTTCTGGATATAGCCTATGTAGTCCTGTTTACTCTGGATGACTTTCATATAACTGGTAAATCGTAAGAGATAGACCAAATCTTACTATACAAAAAATTTTGTTGTTGTTAGCTAATGCTGGATTTCTGACAATGAAGTCATTAATCCTCTTGCTCTCCAATATTTTTCACTGATGGATGGGGTGCTAGTAGTGGCCGGGCATATTTGAAGGTGGTCTCGATCCATTTCCTCTTGCAGATCACATAGAGGACAGAGTGGTGAAGAATATATCCTAATTCTGTTTAAATGTTTTGCCAGACAATCATGTCCTGTAATCAACCTGAAGGTTGCAACTGCTGTTTTTCGAGGATACTCAGGAATTACTGTTTGAATGTTTTGTAGTTCCCATCTTTTATTCTTTGATTTTTCATAGTAATATTTTGCAATAATTTTTTTGAATTCAGAGTTGACTAATCTTTTAGCTGCATAAAATGGTAAATTAACTATTGACTTCTGCACATTGTCGGTACCCTTTTTTGCAAGAAAATCAGCTTTCTCATTACCACTCAGTCCACAGTGAGCTGGTATCCATTGGAAGACTAGGTGTTTTTGAAGTGCTGTTAGATGGGTAAGGATTTTCCAACATTCCATAATTGTTTGGTTTTTTGGTGACAACTTGGAAGTAATTGCTATGATTGCTGCCCTGGAATCTGAGAGAATAACTGCTTGCTGAAAATGTGAAATTCTGTCCAAAAGATTTTGTAGGGCCATTCGAATTGCTTCAATTTCTCCATCAAAGTTTGTAGCTCCATAACTTAAAGATTTGTAATAGGAAAAGAGGTGACATGTGACTCCAGCACCTGCTCCATCTTGGTTTGATATAAATGATCCATCAGTATAAATATGGAGCCATTCGTGTTCTGGAAATCTAGTATGGATTGTCTCTAATGCCAATAATTTTAGAACACTAGTTGGAGTATCACTTTTCTTAACTTCTTCTGTCAGGTGTAAATAATATGTGATGTCTAATGTTTGTGTCGGATTGACTTTAGATATGAAGTTTTCCTTTGAATTAGGAAGGTATACGTTCTTCTTGAGGTCTTGAATTTTGGAAAGAAAGCTCTCCTGAGTCTTTAGTGTATGTGTAAAATTTCTCTTGTGCCATGTATTGAATGGGAGTCTGATCAACTTTTCGAGTTGAATAAGAGCCGCTTTTTCTATTTCATATTCAATGGGGCATTCGTTGGTTAGTATTTCCATAGCTGCTATTGGTGTGGTTTTGATAGCACCTGTAATTAATATATTAATGTTCTGCTCAGCTTGGGTACCTTGTGGTCGCTATTCACATATCCCCTAGACGGAGACCCCTGAGTACAATTAAACAATAGGATAAAGCAAAGATTGACATACAAAAAATGTAGACCTTTCCAAAATATACAATTGATGCCCACATAATTTTCTTTTTATTGTAGAGAACCATTTCAGAGATATTCCTTATTACACTGGTCAACAAAGAATTTCCGCCAGAAAATCTGATAGGTGTAAGAGGTGAAGTTCATTGCACTGATTTCAGAACTGGTTTCATCCCCTTCCTATCTTGTATAGTTTTCTGCTTATCCATAATTTTCTATTTATGTTTTACTCTGCTTAAAGACTGTAGAATCTATTTGTTGTAGCACACCACAAGGGAAAGATGAAGCGATCCTATATCTCTTATGTGTCTTGTTACATTGCAGATAAGCAATGATTCACCAAGGAATGTAAGTAAATTGCTTTGCAATACACCCCAGACAGCAATTCAGTTTCAGTAAGAACAATCACACTGACAGCTGTGTTTATTAGTGGTGTAGTAATAGCAGTTTATAATAGCATGCGTGATAATTTGAATGACAGCTGGTGTGAACACAACTAGACTTCAGTTTAAAGAGAAAAGGTGAGTGCACATTAATGTTTGTTTGTCCTGTTTGTTGCCAGGAAAAGTGGTGCACAAATATGTATTTTAGCCTGCAACTTGTAGATATATATCTTAGAAATGAGACCAAAACCAGTATTCCTTTTTTTCTTTTTTGCTTTTGGAGATTGCCTTCCATTACTATCTATGCCCCGAAAATGTGTCAATCACCCAAACAATTTTTGCTATGTATGTGGTTCATTCACACCTAAATTGCAGCGGTGTATTATTATTTCAAGACATGGGAAATTGCACCAGCTATACTTAGGCGTTCCACTGGGCGATCAGGATAAAATTTGGGCCCACATATCATATGCAAGACATGTGTGATAGGTTTAGGGGAATGGATGCTGAAAAGTAAGGTGTGATGCAATTTGGTATACCAATGATTTGGCAGGAACCAAAAAACCACACCAACGACTGCTATTTTTGCTGTGAATATTAAAGGATTCTCAGCAAAGAACAAATGTATATCCAAATCTTTTATCAGCAATGTGGCCAGTCCCACATAAGGATCTGCTTCCAGTTCCTGTTCCTCCAGAAAGTGAACCTCAAATGCTCCAAGAAACAGGACTTGAAACTCATAAAGATACTGTGGACCTAGGTCCAGATGTTCCTACTTCTGAAACACAGAAATTTGATCAGTCCGAATTAAATGATCTCGCTAGAGACCTTTCACTTTCAAAGGACAAATCAGAACTACTAGCATCTAGGCTGAAGGAGAAAATATGCTCGAGAAGGATATCAAGATTTCTCATTACAGAACAAGAAGCAAAGTTTTGGAAGAATTATTTTCTTTAGACAGTCCAGTGGTATTCTGTAATGATGTGAATGACCTGTTTGAAGAAGTAAAAAAAATGTACAGTGCATCGAATTGGAGATTGTTTTATTCATTTCAGAAAAGTTTAAAAGTGGTTCTTCTACATAATGGAAACCTGAAGAATTCTGTGCCCATTGTCCATTCTGTCCATCTAAAGGAAGGATATGAAAAGATTAGTGTGGTTTTAGAAGCAATTAATTACGTCTACCAGTGGAATGTCTGTGGAGATTTGAAAATTCTAGGCATGCTATTGGGAATGCAGGGGGGAGGGGGGTTACAAAATTCTGCTGCTTCCTGTGCCTAAGTGACAGTCACAAAACAGAAGAACATTATGTCAAACATAACTGGACGCAAAGAAGCACTTTCAACCCAGGAGAAGAAAATGTCAAGTACGTCCCACTGGTTGATTCTGAAAAAGTACTACTTCCCCCTTTCCACATAAAGCTTGGAACTAGTGAAAAGTTCAGTAAAAACCCTTGGAAAGGCCAATTCAATTGGATATGAATACTTAAAAGAGAAGTTTAATTTCATATCAGCCGTCAAACTGAAGGAAGGTGTGTTTGTGGGACCGCAGATAAGGGAATTGTTGCGTGATGAATTTTCAAAAGGATTACATGAGACTGAATTTAGGGCTTGGAATTGCTTCAAGTGGGTTTGCATGAATTTTCTTGGGAAAACAAAGTCACCTGACTACAAACAAGGAGTGCTGGAACTGTTTCATGCTTATAAAGAAACAGGTGTTTGCATGTCACTGAAAGCTGATTTCCTAGATTCCCATTTGGAATTTTTTTCCAGCCAACCTTGGTGATGTAAGTGATGAAATGGGCAAAAGGCTTCACCAGGACATCAAAGTGATGGAGAATCATTACCAGGGTTTCTGGAATGAGGCAATGATAGCAGATTATTGCTGGATGGTGTATCGAGATGATACAGAGAAACCACACAAATGACAATCAACTAGTAAGCATTTTTAGCTTCCAATTGTGAACAATTGACTATTTTTCCGTATTTATGAACAGTTGAAATAACAGCAAATTTCGCAGCTTTTATATTTGTTTTCTATCAAATTAATGATGAAAACAGTAATTTTCTTTATCTTTTTCCCAATGGAATATAGTATGTACATTTTCACATATTTTTTCGAAAAGTGTAATATGTTTTTTGGACATTACTCAATAATTTGAAATGATGCAAAAATATTAACAACAGATATGGATTTAGGGCGCCGACTTTAATAGGAAATATTTTGGTTTTAAGTTTTGTATTAAGTATGTTGCTCATAAAATAATAAATTTAAGATTGTGTATTTACTTTAAAATGTGTGATTTGTTGATTACACAAGTTAGCTATAATTGAAAAACTGTATGTGATAGAAGAAAACTGATAACAGTTCCAAAATCAGCTAAGAAAGTTGGTATAGAAAAATCTTGTTTCACCCCTGGCAGTTAAAACAACTTCATTTTTGTTGACCAGTGTTATTTGTGAGAGTTTCAGAAAACTCATAACGTTCGTCAAATGGAACATTGTTAATTTTTTTAAATGTTAGCAATGCAAAGAGAACAGAATTTGAAAGCTTTAAAAGATATGACTATCACTTAAAGCCTACTGTACTCCCATATTCCCCTTGTACCTACAAGGAAATATGCAAAAAGATAATTTCTGCAAATGTTCATCTCGACTAACACAAAGATATAGAAATAAGGGTTTGTAAGAACGGTTAGTACAACAGTAGAGAAAGTCATGTGAGTGGAGTGGAGTGTGAAGTTTGAGGGCCCATTGACAGCTGGGTCATTTGGGCCCCAAGTCAATTTTTACGGTCTAAAACAAATTAATGTGGTTAAAAAGCGAAAACTAAAAAAGCAGTAAACATGTAAGAAGTTAAAATGTGAAAATCTAAAACAGTTAAAACGTTAAAAATCTAAAGGGCAAACATTAAAATAAATCTGTTAAAACGTAAAAACAAGCAGTGCAACAATAAAACTAGGATTCATTGTCTAAAAGCCGTAGAATAAAACACCAAAAATAAAACACAAGTTAAACTTGTTTCGCAAACTCAATTTAGGTGACGAACCGCAGCACCTTATCTACGGATACCGGGTCGCTCCCAGAATTGACCGCATACTAAAACCCAGGCCAAGGGACTGGTGCTCTCTAGTATATCGTGGACAATCAAGCAAAACGTGCGGAACGGACAGTTGCACGCCGCACGTCTGGCACACAGGGGCCGGGTCGCCACGCAAAAGATGACCGTGTGTGGCGCGAGTGTGACCGATTCTCAACCGGGTGAGAATGACCTCCGACCGCCGCGCATCCCTGACGGATGTCGGCCAGAGTGATACTGTGTCTTTGGTTGTCCGTAATTGGGTGCCAGATCTCTTCCCACGACTTCTGCCAGAACGAAAAAATATGGCGCCGGAAATATCGTTGCGCATCACTAAAAGGCAGAGTTCGTGTGGATAATCCCGGCAGACGACATGCAGACTTTGCAGCCGCATTCGCCTCCTCGTTACCAGGAATACCCACATGGCCTGGGGTCCATATAAAAACAAACTGGTATCCGTGAGTCAATAACTGTGAAATGAGTGTCTGTATTTTAACTATGAGTGCTGAAGTGCCGAGAAATTGCTGTTAGGCCTGGAGAGCGCTCAGAGAGTCACAGCAAATCATAAAATTTCCAGGACCTGAGCTGGAGATAAAGAGTAAAAAATAAAATATGGCGAACAGCTCGGCGGTAAAAATAGAACTGGCGTCTGGAGGGCGGTACTTGTGAGCCTCATCGTTATACACAAAACTGCATCCTGTAGCACCTCCCACCTGGGAACCATCGGTAAAAACCCGAAGGTAAGTTGGGTAACGCCCCAGGAGCTCGGTGAAGAGTTGACGAAACACCGAGTGAGGGGTAGTTACTTTAGCATGGACTGCAAGCCCGAGGTCGAATTGGGCACGGTGGAGTTGCCAAGGAGGAAAGCGACCATGGCAATACCGCTCTACAACAGGCATTCGCAGAGAATGTGTGGCAAGCAGTTCGCGAAACCGAATACCGCTGTGGCGGGATATTGATCTATTTCGCATATAACGGTGCGCTAAGTCTGGACGCAATACAGAGTAAACGAACGGGTGACCAGGGTGAGCTGCCAACCGTGCCACGTATGAAGAAAGCAATACCAAGCGTCGGACAGACAGTGGAGGTTCGCCAGATTCAGCATACAGACACGCAATTCGACTAGTACTGAAAGCTCCAGTAGCAAGGTGGATACCAGTATGATGAATCGTGTCTAAAAGGCGGAGTTTAGGAGCAGATGCCGCGCCATAAATAAAATAGCCGTAGTCTAATTTGGACCGGACCAGTGAGCCATACAACCTCAACATGACGGTTCGATCGCCGCCCCAAGATGCTCCAGATAAAACCCTGAGCATCCGAAGCGAACGATTGCAGGAAGCACGAAGATGGCGAATATGGTGCACCCATGTGAGTTTGCTGTCGAGGTGTAGGCCCAAGAGCTTCAGGTGCGGAACAAAAGGAATACGCGTGTCACGCAAATAAAGGTCAGGAGGAGGATGCACACCACGAAGTCGATGAACGTGTAGACACTGTGTTTTCGTAGGGGAGAACTGAAAGCCGGTATGAAGAGCCCATTCGGCGATAGAGGATATGGTCAGCTGCAGTTGGCGTTCGATGTGTTCAAGATTAAAAGAGCGGTAGTAGATAGCAAAGTCGTCAACATACAGCGACATCGGGATTCCCCTACGAACAACATTGGCGATACCGTCAATCGCCACGGCGAAAGCGTCACACTAAGAATCGACCCCTGGGGTACACCATTCTCCTGGATCCTGTCGTGGGATAATGTATTCCCAATGCGGACACGAAACCGGCGTAGTTTTAAAAAGTTTAAAACGAGGATGGCTAAATGACCGCGTAAACCGTAACCGTGTAAAGTACGTAGGATACCATAGCGCCAGGTAGTATCGTGGGCCTTCTGCAGATCGAAGAAGACGCCCACGACGTGCTGCTTCAAGAGAAAGGCATTTTGTATATATGCTTCCATGCGTGCCAGATTGTCGACACTGGAGCGATGACGACGAAAACCGCACTGAACATTGCTCAGTAGGTTGTTCTTCTCCAACCACCACACTAAGCGAGTATTAATCATACTTTCGAAGGTCTTACAAACGACACTCGTCAGGCAAATAGGGCGGTAGCTAGAGGGAAGTGTCCGGTCTTTTCCGGGCCGATGGATGGGGATGACAATACCCTCGCGCCAGGATGACGGGAAAACCTGCTGAAGCCATATGCGGTTGTAAATGCTCGGCAGGAAGGAGAGAGCCGCAGGTGGAAGGAGAAGCAGCATTTGTTGGTGGATGTCATCAGGGCCAGGAGAGGAGTCCTTTTCGAGAGACAAAGCACGTGCCAGCTCCGCTTCGGTGAAAGGCGCGTTGTACGGTTCACTGCAGTCACTGTTAAAATTGAGGATTACCCGCTCCGCAGATTCCTTGATTCCTGAAAAGGCGTTACTGTAACTTCGGGTTTGGCTGTCAGCAGCGAAAGAATCGGCAAGGGTGTCGGCGATGTCCTGCTCGGAGGTGTAGGTGGAGCCTTGTACGACAAGACCGGGAATAATGGTCCGGCGACACTTGCCGTACATACGCCGAACAGCAGTCCACACCCTTTGTGCCGAAGTGCGACATGAAAGCGAAGAGACGTAGGTTTCCCAGGATCTGCGCTATGCACTCCGAAGAACAAAACGTGCTCTGGCACGAGAACGTTTAAAAGCTATAAAATTGTCTTCGGTATGATGTTAACTAAAAAGACGCAGAGCACGCTTTGATAGCCAAACGGCATTCCTCAGACCACCAAGGCATAGGAAAGTGTCGCGGTGTAGATGATCCACGAGAAATGCTGGAAGTGTGTGTGTGTGTGTGTGTGTGTGTGTGTGCGCGTGCGCGCGCGCATATGTATGTGTGTGTGTTTGTGTGTGTGTGTTGTCTGTGGACAGCATAACTCAAAAACGAAAAGTCGCTTAAAAACCAAGTTGGCATTTATGTTTGATGTCTTTCAAGGATGCGACAAGAACATTTTGAAGAAAATTGTTCCACCCTAAACTACCCTTTACATTGAACATTTTTAGAAAATTCTGAATTTCTTGAAAATGGCTCTAGCGATTTTGATTAAAATGCCATATGTTTGAGATATTTTTATGACAAATGAAATTATCTTGAATTTTCTAGCTATAACCCATGAAGTGCTATTTACTCTGGATGACTTTTGCATAACTGGTAAACCGTAAGAGATAGACCAAATCTTACTATACCAAAATGTAGATCTTGCTGAAATACACTATTTATGTCCAAATAAAATTGTTTGTAGCGTGAACCATTTCGGAGATATGCCTTGTTATTTGTGTGAGTTTTGGAGAACTTATGCTTCTGTCAAATGAAACATCGTTATTCATTTTTTATATATTAAACATGCTAAGAGAACGGAATTTGAAAACTTTAAAAGATTTCACTATCGCTCAAAGCCTACTGTATTCCCATATTCTCCTTGTACCTACAAGGAAATAAACAATAAGACAATTTCTGGAAATATTTATCTCAACTAACACGAAGATATAGGAATAAGAGTTTGTAAGAATGGTTAGTACAAGAGTAGGGAAAGTCATGTGAGTGCAACAGAGACATTTTTTTTAAGTTTTACTATTAGTATCTTTCAAAATAGTACTTCTTAGCTCGTAATAATCTGAAATTGCACACAGCACATATAACACTTTCACGAAGAAAGCGAATTGTTCAACTAAATCGTGTATTATTGCACTTCATGAGCGAGTTGTTTAAGGCATTGCATTATGATAATACCACGGCTGAACACACTCAGAATGGTGGAGTTCGGATGCTCGGAACTGTACGACGAGGAGGGAGTGAGACGTACTACGTCACACAGTATGCCCTCTGCATATTTCAACTGTAATCGCCATATTAGGGCCCGCAGTCCTGCGGTCTATTAATTATTGTGGGATGATTTAAAAACTTCTTAACATTAAATTTTTCCCCCTTATCCTTTAGCATTATAATTTCATAAAGCTGTGTGATATTTGCTACAACACATACAAATTCCCTGATACTCACGGAGATATATATGAAATGATTAGTACCCAGATGTTATATTTCTGGTTTCCTTAGCGTTCCTTCGAGAGTGTTCAAAGTTTTGGAAATGTTGCAGAAATATATTTTAGAGTGTGAGACAGTTGTCGAAATCGTCGAGAAATCTTTAAATAATCACAGTAGATGAAACTTTAAACCGTTGCACTTTCTTTTTGGTCCCGTTGCACAGTCTCCACGTAATACACAAACTTCTGGCATCAATAATCACAAAATAAGACCGAAATTGCTAAGACATGAAGATTCCTCAGTCCCAGATCTCCCACTTAAAAATATATAAAACAGTTTGTAACCATCGAGAAAAACAATAAGTTATAAGTAGATGCAATTGCCTTGCTTACTCGCCTTCTTTCTCACATGCTAAATCCATAAACATATAATGCTCGGAATGAAATATGAAGCTTTTTCTTATCTTATCTTACATACATTTTCTATGGATTTGTTTTACATTTCTTTAGACAGATATGTCTGGATAACAATTAAACTAATACGTTCTTTTGTTTTTGCTCTGTTCAACTTTGAATTTGTTTGGGAATTCGCGACGGAAATTATATTTTAAGTGCATTTAGGCAACTTATCGAGGCATTTTATTAAGTAATGCCAATTAATGCAGGTTTCCTGATGCACCATTATATACTAACGAATACATAAGAACGAAATTAACTCGATAATTGTTTCGAAATGTTTGCTCGGCAGAAGCACGCTAATGACGAACACTGCTTCCTTTTGCGGAAACTTGCTAGTAACGTGCAGTGCATGCTTTTTTTGGCTTTACCAGTTTTCTCATTGAATGCGTCCGGGCTTCCTCTTTTAGAGCCAATTTTGAAGCTATAGGTATGTATTTATGTTAATTCTCTGCCTCTTCTACACGTTGCGTAATTGCCTTAGCAAGCATGTCCTTTTAGACTTCTGTTTGTTGGCTTTGTAAATCCTTTTTAGTATTTAGATATTGAAATTAGGGACAGGCTTACGTAGCGAATAAGTGTAAGGAAAGCTAGTAATATTAATGATACTCTTGCACCCTTCTGTAGTAGATGTTACCATTTCGGATGTTAAATTAGGCTGTTACATTTTGTGGTGTGGTGGTGTGTGTGGGGTGAGGTGTGGTGGTGGGGTGTGGTGGTGTGCGGTGGTGGAGTGGGGTGTTGTGGGGTGGGGGGGTTGAGGTGTGTGTGTGTGTGTGTGGTAACAAAATTCAAGAATTCCTCAAATGGATTAATCCAGTTGTTTCTCTTTTTAACAGACTACTCTGGTGACCCCAACCTGTGACATTTTTTATGTAGCCTTCGATGATGAAGCTCCTGATACATCTCCGTCCTCTTGCCAAACTAAGAGGAAGAAGAAAATGCCAGTAAATTGGCAAAAAAGATCTTGATGGTTATGGTGGTAAAGTAGACTTGTTAAGTTGTAATTCATTATGTAGCTTAGTAATTTCATGAACTAAATTCAAGAATATGCCTCCATTTAGTGGTTCTTCTCTTTTGTTATGTGCTCTTAGAGCAATTTCATGTCACCCGAGAATTTTAGGCAATCAGCAATTCTATTAAATATCTGCTTGTTTTTCTGGACTAATTCATTGTGTCATGTAACAAATGGACTATACACTTAATCAATTTGTGTTTGAACAACACCTTTTCCAAACAAACTTAATTTTGAGGAGTTTCCATTATGAGAGGAACTTATTACACGTGACTTAATTCATTCTGTAAGATATTTGAGGTTACTAATACAATGAACTATCCACAAAGCATCACCACCGAACAATAAATAGTTAAAGCAACACAGTTTTCTTGATTTCACTAGGCTGTCAATCATGGTTCCTTTCTGTACCAGTCTGGATTGAAAGAGCGTCACTGCGGTTTGTGTTTCTGTATTAGTAAAACTTTAGGATGATCAGGGCCTAACTGTTTAATTCAAAGATTTTCTTGGTCACCTAACCACTGAAATGGCATTCTCAGCAAAAAATCTACCTTGATCATTGCAAAAAAAAAAAAAAAAAAAAAAAAGAAGAAGCAAGAATTGTAACAAACAAAAACTGAAACAATTACTTTACATACAGATAGTATATGATGTAACTGAAATAGCCTGAATCCCCACAAGCACCAGCCACATTCCCCTGTCCTCTCTCTTACCAAGCTACCCTCACTTTGCTATATATCTTCTTCATGACCAGCCCCAGGCAGTGTGGAGAATATGTAGCTGCACGCTTCTAGAGGTACTATCCTACATTTCTATGTGGCACCATTGGCAAAGAGAGATAACTGTCCCATTAAACCTAGCAGATGTCTGAATCAAAGCAACATACTTTATGATGGTAATGATAACCCATTTGAGCTTTTCTTCTGGGGCTATGCCCTGAAAGCCCCAAAGGATGTGATGCCCCTCCAAAACGTGTATTTCCCATGAAATCTTGATAATGAATTTTTTGGCAGAATGCAATACTTCCCCTAATTACTATAACTAGTAGAGAAAGCAAACAGCATAAGGCAATACATAAAATGAGGTAGTTATAATAAATTACAAAATAGTAGCAAGTAAGGTGGGAATGATAGTTCTGTGCCTGTAGTCTATCTTCCTTGTGCACTGAAGAGCGTCTACACCTAATGTCACCTTTCCTGCTGGCAGCTACCTGTTGGAAGATGCAGGACTTCACTGACACAAGACAACACCTGTCACCACTGGATGACTGACCTACTGTCATGTTCAATCTGCTTTATCATCGTTTATATTTACACATATATGCACAAACCCTGTCACACAGATACCTATGTTATGGATGTAGGTTTCTTCCTCATATGATATTATGGGCTTGCTTATTCCCTATATTCCATAATTGCCAGCAACAATGAAACTCAAAGAGTTTGAAAGTGGTACCTTTCCTGCAATGTTCTTGTTTTCTGCTACTTGAATCCCATATTTATCAAAATTATTTTCCAACCTGTGATATCTCTATTAAAATGTGTGGCTTCCCTAAGTTTATTGATTGTGGACAGCCTTTTTTAAATAATGTAAACATAAGTAATACATTGAATAACACACTTGTAAAAATCATCTATATCCTTGATGCACTTTCATATCTATACACCGAGTTCCAAAGGAAGTGTCTTCTTTTTTTGCATTGTTCCTCTTCCATGAATTTTCTTCAATGGAATCAACAACTTACCAGAAGGTAATTATTATTTATTTATGCCAACAAACTTACTGTTGCTGTCTTTAAAAATACAAGCTGTGTGTGGTCAATGTTTGGGAGGTAGAATCAGAACTTAAAAATTCAATGCCACAGCTGGGATTTGAACCACAGAACCTCTGCTAACTATTCTGGTAGTCCAACCCCTAAGCTACTAATGTCATTCTGGCAGGTTGTCACAGTAACTTAGTGGTCAGAGCACCTGCCCAGTGAGCATCTGTGGTTCAAATCCCAGCTGTAGCATTGAATTTTTCAGTTTCAATTCTACCTCTCAACTCACCAGAAGTTGCTTCATGTTTCATGAGCACATGGGCATTATTCACAACATTCCTAGTTTGATTATGTAAAGTTTTTATAAAACTGGAGGCATTTTACTTTGTGTAAGAATGTTATTGTTAGCTAATGCTGGATTTCTGACAATGAAGTCATTAATCCTCTTGCTCTCCAATATTTTTCACTGATGGATAGGGTGCTAGAAGTGGCCGGGCATATTTGAAGGTGGTCTCGGTCCATTTCCTCTTGCAGATCACATAGAGGACAGAGTGGTGAAGAATATATCACAACTATGTTTAAATGATTTGCAGACAATCATGTCCTGTAATCAACCTGAATGTTGTAACTGCCGTTTTTCGAGGATATTGTGTAAGAATCTAAAACGACTGGAACTTCCAATAAACGCACCAAAACACAATTTATACAATCCCCAAGTTTAAATAAATTGAAAAATATATTGATATTTATTAGCACATTTTGCTCCAACTTGTAATATTTATCAGAGGATTAGTTTAGAAGAGGGTCCTCTCCATCATTCAGTTGTTGATCCAGGTTTAATTGTAGAAGCACATAGAAACAAAATTAAGCATACAAAGTTCAATATACGAGGGTGGTCTGTAAAATAAGGTTCCCAATTTTTTTCCTCCACCGGTGCAGTCTTTTGCACACAAAAAGCGCATCACAAGGCATAATTCACACTTAGCGGGAGAAGCGAGTGTAAGCTCCATCTCTAATGGATGCCAAGCCAAGACTGAGCATTGCAGACAGCTCGCAGGGTGGGGTACTGAGAGAGGGACAAGCAAGATACACGCCAGTGTTGCCGGATCTCCTGTAACAGCAGACCTCATGACTGCAGAAATTTGGGAACCTTATTTTACGGACAAACCTCGTAGCATAAAAACACACCTAGCAAAGAAGGTGTTACTTGGACTTGTGCTTTCGTTAGACTGAACTCATTGCATTCACTGGGCATGCCCAAGAATTGCGGCTCACTCACTGTCCAGATAACCATTGCATATCCGGCTTCATTGGCACAGAACTATCATCTCTACTGTAGATTTCTAGAAACACAAGTATACACTTGATTAACAATAATTAGTGAAGTGATTAATTTCAAATGTAATGTTTACATTATTTCTTGTTCAATGTACAGCTCAATACTCCAGAGGACACAATGGACAGTCTGCAGCATTTTTCACCCAGTACAATGCAGAGCTCCATACTCCAGAGGACACAATGGACAGTCTGCAGCATTTTTCACCCAGTACAATGTAGAGCTCCATACTCCAGAGGACACAATGGACAGTCTGCAGCATTTTTCGCCCAGTACAATGTAGAGCTCCATACTCCAGAAAACACAATGGACAGAGAGTACGACATTTGTCGCCCTGTCCAATGTGGAAGCAGATAAAGTCAAAAAAAGCTGCAACTATACATTTACTACCAAGCTTCTACATAAGAAAGCAATATTTCTCCTTTTCGTGCTTCTTTTAAAGAGGAAATCCAAACAATGAAGTAACTCCACCTTTATGCTAACTTAGGAAATGGTGTAAAAAGGGAAAAATGTCTTTAATGTATTTTACTTAAAAAATACTCAGTATTTTGGGTAAATGCACATGAAATAATGTATAATGTAATGCAAGTGAATTCACAAATAAAATCAAACCTTGAAGATTGCAAAAACCAAAACATTTTGGAATTTTATTTTCGCTATGCATAGAAATATCCATTTGAAGAAATGTAAAAAAAAGTCTGATGTGTTGCACTCACATAACTTTCTCTACTCTTGTACTAAACTATTCTTACAAACGCTTATTCCTTTCTTTGTGTTAGTCAAGACAAACATATGCAAAAATTATTTTACTGCCATTTTCTTGTACATACAAGGGGAATATGGGAACACAGTAGGCTTTGAGAGAGTCAGATCTTTTAAACCTTTGAAATTCCTATTTCTTTGCCATCCCAAACAGTTAAAAAAAATTAATAACAACCTACCATTTGAGAAAATGGTAAGTACCGCAAAACTCAAAAAGAAAAGAAAAATGAAGAAAAAAAGGTATGTGTGTAAAATGGTTCTCTCCGCATAAATTGTGTTTTAACAAGATCTACATTTTTTGTATAGTAAGATTTGGCCTATCTTCAAAATCTAAGCTGCATTCTTGTAAGATAGTAAACTTAAATACCAACTTTGGGTTTTAACCAACTTTTCATTTGAGTTACGCTCTGCACAGACACACAGACCTTTTTCTAAAACTGATCTTTTGGATTCAGGGGTCCTCAAAACATATTTCTAATGAAATCTTGACAATGAAATTTTAGGTTGAATACAATACTTCCCCTATTTATCATAAACAGTGGAAAAAGTAAAAAATAAATAAATAATGCACATAAAATAAGATAAAAGTTGCATATTTAATCCCATAATAATAAGGAATACTGGAGGAGGTAAATGAAATGAGTTCAACAGCCTTTGCCTGTGCAGAATTGTACATTCCAGCTAGTGTGCAATCAATGATCATCAGGTACTTCAGGGAGAGTGAGCAACACTAACCACAACTGAAGTATTTGCTGTTTGCCGTTTCCAATTCCTCAAATGCTTAACAGTACACATCAAATTAAAGTTACGTGACATTTCGTTTTTTGAGCTCATGCAAAAAGTGTATAATATTATAGCTAGAAGAGCTCAAATGTATATATTGACACCATAGGCAGACTCAGGGAGAGAGAGGGGGCTAATAGGGACCACAGCCCCCCTTATAGAAAAAACATACAATTGGTTTTCTTTCTGCAGCTGTGGCATTGGAGTTTTCAGTTCCAATTCTACCTCTCAAACATACAATTGATGTTGCTTTAGTAAAGTCAAAATGAACACTTTTACTTTGGTTTTATTTATTTACTTAAACCAGATGAAATCTGTCAATGTGTGAATTTATTACTTATAGCGGTGGACTGTATCTCAAAAGATGTTCCACTAACTCGAAAACAGAAATGAAACCGTTAGGGCAAATTAAAGCTGCTTTACATTTAGTAGTACACAATTTCTAAGTAAGAATTAAGTTCTCAAACAACAAAATTCTTGGCAGAATGGCTGCCAGATGCTATGGTATATAGCTTTGTTCATTGTCATGCCATTTGGAAGCCATTTTATGGCATGGAATATCAGGTACATGTGGAGATAATGGGTGATCCTAAAGACTCTGAACTGGCTGTGCTGTGTTTTGCCTTTACGCGTCCTCGGGGCTCATCACCGACTGCCACTATCATAGAACAGTGCGGATGAATCCATGCAACATTTTGAAAACTACTTTTAAAGGCTTTGCTTACTAATTTTATTAAAGGAGATGCTGAAACTGGCCTCCGTCATGCATACACATTTGGCACTTCTTTCGGAAACTATCCATCACTCGCCGTAGTTAACTTTGAGAAATACTGACAATTTCCTAGTGGATATTTTGTTGTTATTCTTCCAGTGTGTATGGGTTTGTCTTGTATACCTTATGACTTAAGTTACCCCAGAGATAGAAATTGCAGGGGGTTAGTTCGGGGGACCACAAATCTTTAATAATAACAATAATAATAAATGCTAATGGCTTCATTGCCAGATGCAAGGCACTAGAAAACAATAATAATAATAATAATAATAATAATAATGATGATGATGATGATGATGATGACAATGACGACAACAACAATATCAATAACAATAACAATAATAATAATAATAATAGTAGTAGTAGTAGTAGTAGTAGTAGTAATAATAATAATAATAATAATAATAATAATAATAATAATAATAATAATAATAATAATAATAATAATAATAAAATACACCTTCAATTGTTGTCATCGAAAGATTGACTGTGTGAGTTGTTGCAGAACTTAACACCTACAAATCGCACTTTCACTTGGGAAGCTGACTGAATCAACACATACAAATTATAAATAAATACATGATGTGCAGAAGAAAACAAATGCTGAGCCATAATACACTTTGCAACTAAGTACAGAACAGAATAATAAAGCACGCTGGTAATAATTCAACCACATATCAGCGTTAGCTTTATATTGCACTTCCAGAACAGAGAAAAATAAGTTAACTGTATGACCTTGTGTACATCAGCTGCTGTTATGTTTCCATTTGCACAGTGGAAAAACATCGTGCAGCAGTTCGGATGCTTTTGGGTCTCTCTGTATTTTGCTATATGGCACTATCTCTTGTACAGAAATGTCTCCATCTGTACAGGGCTATAAGGACCACATTAGTATACCACTGTAAACAATAGTTATGCACTCAGACGTGTCTGTACTAATGCACAAAACTAATCTATTGGCTGGGTAAAGGATGTTAAAGGATAAGGAAAGTATTACATACATAAACCACTTTACTACTTAAATAACAGAAAATCTGTACATTGTAACAAGAAATGTTCACCTTGGGTGACAAAAGGTTACTTATAAAAAAGTCTTGTGATACGCTGCATTCATCCAATGTGATAGCGAAAAGTAGTGATGGGAGTACTTGAATGCAAATTGTCAATGTATTCAATTCTTGGATGCTCTCAAATCCTGAATATGTATTCAAATCCTTCACTCGAATGGTTCTCGGTTTTTGTTTGCATATCTATCCTGGGTGCTGTATTCGAATGCTTCACTTGGCTGGTTCTTGGTCCTCGCATGCATACCAGGTGGAAGGGAAGTCATTACATTAATTTAAACCAGTGGTAGATCTCGGTATTTGGAACACATTTTGTATCTTACGTTTTTGTCTCTGACCATTTCCTACAGAGATATTTTAGTTTTATCGAAAACAAGCTGACAACATTGCAGATTGTGTGGGTATGATTGTCCCTAGCTCAGTACATAAACAATGTCTTGAGAACACAAACACATACCCTGCTATGTCCTTCCGTGTTTACTGTGCAAGTGTACGCCAATCACAAGTGTTATCTCCCAAAACATTACTCAAAAGTGAAAGTGCTCGACTTGTTTACATCCAGAAGCTAGGTCAATTCCCTGACCAACCTCAATGCAATGTTGGTGACTTATTTCATGTCTGAAAGAGCTGCTTGGAGTATTCCTTCATGTCTTTTAAGTGATTATTTCGAAACCCTGTTTGATGTCCCATAATTACTACCGAAGCTACGTCAGAAATAAGTTACTCTATACATCTTATAAGTAACAAACTGTTATCTTCGTACATTCTTGTGGAATTATGCATCCAATTTGGAACAAAAACCATTTATTTTTTCGAAATTGGCTGAGCAAAGAACAAACTGCCATTAGACTTTTTTTGTTTGTAAAGCTTCTATGAAGCACATATTAGAAGGAATGTAATGACTTCCCTTCCATCCTGTATATTCTGAGTGATGTACTCTTAATACTTTACTTGCATAGGTGCAGGTGCTCACATCTTTAAAGATCAATCTACGCCTAGCACGTGGCATTGGAGAGGGGAGGATTGAATTGACTGACAAGTACATAAATTATAGTTTAAAAAACTAAAAAACACACTTTTATAACAAACCGAAATGGAAAGTAGAAAATAATTTTTAATTATTAAAAGTTTGTTCTATAGCGATATAAAGTCAACTAGTTCATTATATTTCAAAATTTTGTAGTAAGTGCAAAACAAAAACTAATTTATATGAACAAAATAATAAATTCTGTAAAAAAGTGTAGAGTGCATTTTAGATATTTTTATCGTATATTTACTTTTATAAATAGCTACCAATTAACTATTTATAACATTTGATGTCAGACACCCCACTCTTTTTTACAATCATTTTAGGAGTGCCAGAAATAAGCCCTTCCCTTTCCATGTAACCCAAGTTGATCAACCAATAATTTCATCAATGGACCAAGTTTTTGACTTCCCTGTACAGAAAAGTTTGCCCTTTAAAACCAAGGCCTATGAGGGAACTTGTCATCTCCATTGAGCATCCCTGATTCATGGAATACAGAGACAGTTACAATGGCCTGTTGTAAATGCTCCAAGATGAAGCCTACACTTCCCAGAAACACCAGATAGTATCTTATACAAGAGTTACTGTACAGGAAGTTGCTCTACATTTGCAAACATGCCGGTAATATTGAGAGTTCTATTTCAGGTTTACATCCTATTTCTAAAGCAAAATTTACTGATCTGCAAGTCATTAGATTGTTTTGTGGAACAGAGAGAACATCCTTCATTGATACAATTAACTATTGAGAGATATAATAATGCCATTTGTTATTTGTTAAAAGTGACATTCCTCTATTTCCATGATAATGTGTTGATAATACTGGTATTCACCTTTATTTTTGTGACAAATGTGTACTTCATTTTCCATTTCTTTCCATTATAAACATTAATTCTACATTATTATTTATTTATGCCAACAAACTTACTGTTGGTGTTTTTAAACACACAAGCCATGTGTGGGCAAAGTTTAAGAGGTGGTTAGAGCGTCCGCCCGGCAAGCAGAAGGTCTGTGGTTCAAATCCCAGTTGTGGCATTGAATTTTTAAGTTCCAGTTCTACCTCTTATATTAATTCTACATGTTCATTATTATCCATGTACAATATCAGTTCATTCGGCTAACCTTAAATATAATAATTTATTTACATGCATTATTAGACATAACAGGTTGAAACTTTCAAATTGAATTATCTCAATATTAAAAATAGAAGCACTATTGACAGTGAAGTATTCTTCAATTTAAGGTTGATGATGGGATCGAATGGTCCTGAAAATGTGTCCGCTTTAAAAAAGCAGTTTAGTAGTGAAGGTAAGTGTAAATAGGTGACTCAAAATAACCTCAAATTGAATTATCTCAGTTTGTTGATAATATGACATTCCCTCTTTTTCCCATGTACCCTTCATTTATCAATGGCTTGCCATGTAATCTTAGCAAAGAGTCACTAGCTGTACTCTTCATAGATTATACTATGTATTTATATTTGAAAAATCACACCAGCTATTGAGTACTTGTCAATAAAGCATTCAAACAGCTCAGTATTTGGTTTGAAGATAATAAGCTATCATTTAATCATGATAAAATGAACTTTATTCAATTCAAAATGAAGCATAGGCAAATAAATGAGCTAATCAGGCGCAACAACCACACATTAAGTAAAGTTATCTCATTCAAAATTTGTTGGGCTTCAAATGGTCCGAGTTCAGCTATAGAAAACAGATAAAAACTATGTAACCAAACCTTAGCTCTGTTTGCATTGCATTAAAAAACTTAAAAATCTCCTTAACCAAAATGGAACAGTGTATTTTGCCACCTTTAACTCCCAGTTGTGGTATAGAATAATCTTCCAAGGTGATCTGGCACACAGCAAGTGTGTATATTGCATTATTTGTGGCATTGGGCTCTGTCATTCCCATAGCCCTTATTTAAAACCCAAAAAATTCTTACTCTTGATGGCGAATATATATGTTCTCTCTTCTAAGTTACCTTACAAATAATTAAAATAATTTAACAGCAAACCTTGATGTGCATGAACCACAGTATAAGGCATGCAGGCGACTTGCATAGACCAGCAAACTATTCCAAAAAGGATGTTACTATTCTGCAATAAAAATTTGTAATAACCTAATCAACATAAAGTCTACAAGAAAGATTTGAATTAATTCGTACACACTCCCCATATGCTATGGAGAACTTTTTAGTATGTCTTGCAACACGTAAATATTCAATACATAGGACAGATTGCATCAGTGATACACACTTATTCCTTATTGTTGTCCTACAATAATTGAAGGGCTGAGAACCAAAGTAAACTGTCTCCATGTGAGGTCAAAATTGAGCCATTGCCATCTGTTGGTATATTTTATGGTTATACATCATATATTGAGTGCGCCATGTCCAGTATTTCCTGTTTACAAACTGAACGGCATAAAATATCAGTCTAACTGAAACTACAAATTATGTTAGGGTGGTCCATATCCATTCAGTAAATCATGCTACTACATTCTGTCATGTGACTGATGGGAAAACGTGGCTGATGGTGTATTAAGTAATAGCCATTATAGACAAAAGAACAAAAGGAATGTTCATATTTGTCGCAATATTTATCACTAAGTACAGCTGGATTATTTAGACCTGAACCTGCAGAAACACAGAGAAGAAGGTAGTCTAAGGTGGGGGAGAAAGGCTGGCAGTATTCTCCTTACCTACTTTAGTAACCCACATTGTTAACACATACGCTACTCTGCTACTACTGACCCAAAACCCATCCCAGAAGATAGTGGACTAGTCCAACTACTGCGCATACAGCTAAGCAGGTTCAGGTCGAAAAAGTCATGCTGTAAAATGTACAAACTTATATCTGCCAGCTCCACCCAGGTTATAGGTACTTTTCCCAGAATGGGTTGATGTGCCTGAGTAGTGTATCCACTTCCGTCCCTGGTGTAACAGCAGGGGGAATGTCTTTAGGAAACAAGGTACTGGCCTAATGGAAAGAGTGACACTTGGTTGCTGCCTTCCCTTGGTTTTGGGAGAGGGGGGGGGGGGAGGAGAGCTTCAGCTCCTGTGGTAGATCCCTTGTCTCATAAGTACAAACTGTATTGAATACTTTGCTTAGAAAGCAATTGTATCCCACTAAAAGAATGGTGTTACACAAATATTTTTAATGCTCAGTTCAACTTGTCCTTTCAGAAACAACAGGAACATGCATCTTACACTATTTAAAGTTCTGTTTATCATTTATGCAAAAATATGATCACCCTGTTTATTCAGGCACTGGTGGAGGCCAAAATCGCAACCAATACATTGCAACTCTCTGGGGGTCCTTGTTTCATTATACACAGTTCAAAACAATAGACAAGTCTTTAGAGTCAGGTCATTCAGTACTACAAAGCTAGCAAAACAGCTAAATCATTTTTCATGATAACCAAAATGTATCATTTAATACAATACTCACAAAGCAAATGTTTCATAGTTACTAAAATGGAACAATCCTAGTTTGTAGCCAAACAAACACCCCACGAAAAATTACTTAAACACTACTGAAATAAAAGTTACTTTAGCATATTCCCTATAGTCAAAGAATGAACATGCAATGGCTAAAATCTGAATGGTTTCAATTTGAACATAATCCAATGAAATTTGAATTCTGTTACACCTTAAATGCAATGGAAGCATGGAATATTCACATTTCCTTAACATGTATGGGATCTATCAGCTTCATTTACTGCTCCCATTCTACTAAAAAGAAAAGCTAAATATGATGACCTCATATCAATGCTACCATTTATTCCTTCAATGAATAATTTGTTGCAAGGATTTGCATGTACAAGTTAACAATGGTGATCAATAGCACCCTGATTAGATGTATGGAAATGGCCTACTTAAATTCCTTGTGAGATGCTTAGAGTCAGAATGGACCAAATCCCAGCAAAGGAAAACAGTTCCAAATAAGTAACTGAAGTAACTGTAAAACCTAATTTTGAATTGTTCTAGATTACAGTGATCATTAGTTATGAGTAAGGTGATTCAATAAATTATGACATTGAAAACAAGTTGACATTTGTTCCCCCCAGTCTTAAAAATGGCACTTGGCTCACTATGGTTCTCAACCCTTCAATTGTTACGAGTCTTATGATACAGTAAAACCTGACTAAACTGGACCCCCTACATAGCGGAAACCTGGACAACCGGAAAACAAATCTTGGAACGGAGCTATTTCCTATGTTAAATAACACTCTAAACTGGAAACTGCCTAATGCGGAAACGGAATAGTTTTTCCAGAACTGTTTGCATAAATAACCTAAGACGGATTTTCATTATGCTTAATACATAGCTACGTGCCTTGATAACAAACTTGCCACGACTGAACACATTCAAACTGCAGCAGATAATGCTGCTGGAAACAGTTGTGAAGTCGTGGAAGGAATGGTCAATGATGATGATGATGATGATGATGACGAAGGCAACAAAAGGGAGCCAAAAATACACACTTTTAGAGAAGCATTATCTGTTGTGAGTGACCTTCAGGAATTTGCAGCTTCCAAGAATATTCCAGAATTTCTGCAGCTGATGCAGGATGCAAAGGAGATCATAAGAGCGTTCTCTTGTGAAGAAGCTTTAAGCTTTATAGAAAAAATAAAGGGGTGTAACATAAAACGTTCTTTTTCGGTGGATTACTTGGGATCTTCTGTATCTTAAATAAAAACTATCATCAGCCTATAAAAAATAATTTTTCTTGTGGGAAAGCTTTTTAAGTTTTCTCAACATTATGATTTGTGCACTTTCAAAAATAAGCGATTCAATTAAAGGAGTTCTCATTTGCTACAATATAACTTTGGATGTCCCTGTACATAACTATCTATCTCTGTACAGAGAGTTTCATGTAAATCAGTCACATGCTTCAAAAGCTATTCAATGGTGTAGGGCTTTTAACTAACACACGAGTTTGAAGCATGTCAAATGCACTACTGGATGCCAAGGAAGTACAATAGAGCCATGGTTATCCAAGTCCCAACTAACCTGCTTTATGAAGGGTACCATGCAAGGTTATTAAATGCCATGGGAAATCAAGGAACTTTGCCCATAGAGCATAACATCTCATTCCTGCACACCTAGCTCAAAGATTGGCAGCTGAAACAATAACTGAAAATTATGTAGCTGAATAGATCAATGCAGACAAAGAATTGGAAGTGACTGATGAGATGTTAGTAGAGGCAGTCAATATACAACTGAAGAAAGTGACATGACAATGATGACATCCACAGTGAAGGATGCGATGCGATAGAAAAGACCATCAAGCACCTAGAGCAACAGTAAGAGACAATTTCAACAGACTTTCTACTGCGACAATGATTGTGTGAACTGGCAGCAAAGAAGTGAGTTCTGTTTAACTGAAAACACTTATGGATTTCTTGAAGAAATAACTTTTTATAACTGGAACATGTAAATTAATACTGTATGCATGTACTGCAGGTCTTATTTTTTTTCTTTTTTGTTTTTTATTTTATTTTTATTTGTATGTATGTCACTTTTCATTTGATAATACAGTAGATACCTTTTCTTCACATCTTTGATAATTGTTTCATTTATTTCAGCAGTTTATTATACATTTCCCTCTTGATTTTTGACATGAATTTATGTTATCCAAGTTTTTGATTATCCGAAGTACTGTTGGTTCACCCTACCTCAGATAATTGAGGCTCTACTGTAATAGGGATTGGTGAAAGAAGATACACTGTAATATGTAACTACTATTTATTTATTCCAAAAAACTTAAAGCCTTGTTCCACCTCTTATGTAACTACTACTTTAATTACTTCTGTACAGTTACAATTATTTTTCCAACTTGATGATGACTGATTCACCAGCATACAGTGTCAGTGTATGAAATGTCAGATACTGTCCAACTCTGCCAAGCAAGTTCACCATTACTTCTCCACCATAGTAGATGAATGAGAGGTCCTTAATCTGAGTGTGGCTACCAAAGTTGCTTACCACAACATACGAGTGACGATATGATTGCTCCGGTATCAGTATATCTGACTCCAAAAATCTGTGGGACACAAAACAATACAACAGTGAATCAAATACAAACTGCAGTTATTTTTTACAATTTTATTGGAACCACCAAGAAAAACAAAACAACCATGTCATTTTTACTTTCTGTGCCAAATACATATGTGTAATTATTAAACTGTTAGTAAAATGTGATTGTTTTACTGTCACGTCAATCTAACCAGCATATTCAAAATTTTATATGACATATGTGTTTATAGTTTTGTATTTACAAAATAGGGCAAATGTTTAGTGTGGCAGATCGTACTTCTAATTACCTCTCAAACAAGGAAGTACACATTCTGAACAGTGGATTTGTGCTATAAACAGGGTTGATTTTGTGCCCTATAAAAATGCTTGCGTCTGTATTAAAGTTTTTACTTTCTCTATCACATACACATTATGTATATAAGATTTTGCACCGTGCCAAAGAATTAGATATAGAGATTCACTGAGAATTTTCATTTCGAGGTTCTCTGAATAAATAAATAAAATAAACATTTTCTGAAAAAGCTCCATATGTGTGTATCCATCTATTTGTGAACAACAATACTCAAAAAGAAAACTTGGTTAATACCAAACCTGGTATTTTAGTTCAGCACCTTCCAAGGAAGTGACACAGGGATTTCAAGAAAATCCATGCACCACAAACCACCCTTTACATGGTATAGGTCATGAGGTAAGACATGAACAAATCTTGTGTATAGGGGAAGATGCTTTCCTTTCATCCTCTCGGCAACAGCTGAGAGAGGGGGAATAGACATCATTTTGCTGCAAATCACTACAACAGCGCATAGCTGAAACAATTGCAGTTCACATGAAAGTTATTGTTGACACATGGCCATAGTTATAGCGAAATCGCTTAGTCCATTATAAAGCAAATGGGTATACATACAGGTTGGAAGTGAAATAATCCATCAGATTGAAAGAGGTGAGAGAGTGTATGTAAACTAACAAAAAATTCCAATAACTTTTCAAATTAAATGCACCGTTAAATAGATAATCACGTTTGAAAGTGAGAGTGTGTGGCAACATGGTGCAACCTGTTGATTGGGTACTCAGCTTCTATTGACAGATCAATGAACTAATCTAATTCTCTATAAAAATCATTTAAATAATGTTAGCCATGTATTGAATTCATATGTTTTGTTGCACTGCACCAGAGATCAGATAATTGCGTGAAAAAGTAAGGTTATGGCTGATTGCCCCATATGAAAACATTACCTCAAATCTTACATTTCCACATAATTACAAATATTTTATTTAGTATGTTTAAAGGTTTGAATATCTGGCCTGTTCTAGTTGAGGGGCTTATGCCATGATGAGATAATGGCCTCACTTGGAATTGGATTCTTCTTTTAAGCACTGCGCAAAATTGTTTACTAACTTCCGACAGCAGTTGCATAATTACATCCATTAGGGAGTCACAAATGTGATAGAAACATTAAAAAAGAAACTTTAAATATGCTCTAATCAGTCAGAAATGCATAAATTCACTTGAAATGAAACGAATATATGCTAAGTCCATGTCTACTTACTGCACATGCACGCTGAGGAAAAATGAGTTGCCTTATTCACTTTATTTACCAAATGGCAGGGACCTAACACAATATTCATGTTCACAATAAATAGTAAGGTAGGTTTTATTTATTTATGCCAACAAACTCACTGTTGGTGTTTTTAAACACAAAAGCCGTGTGTGGACAATGTTTGAGAGGTAGAACTGGATTACCGGGAGAAATACGAACTGGTTTGAGAATTTAATGTCATTCTGGCAGGTTGTCAGAGTAGCTTAATGGTTAGAGCACCCACCTAGTAAGTGGAGGGTCTGTGGTTCAAATCCCAGCTGTGGCATTAAATGTTTAAGTTGCAGTTCTACCTCTCAAGTAAGGTAGTTTGTTTATAACACTTATACATATGGTGAACACATGCAGTTTTCATATCGTCGGTAAGATGTATGTGCGAAGCATCCGCGCTGAGGTTGGCAGCTAATGGCTGGAGGTTAGGTTATACCTATGTTGGATATTTATGTTCCCAAAGTGCATTGAACATTCCAAAGGTTGTCACTCTTGTGTGAAACACCTCTTGCCTTAGTAATATCATTATACCATATTGAATTTAAGAATGTGATACTAGTAATTGCTAAACTTTTAGGAAAGCATAATTTATAATGTAAATTTATGTTCCACTGCAACATGTTTAAACAAAATGTATGTGCAATTGTTTACACGTTTGACTCAGTATGTGTGCAATTCTCTTTAATTTTTTATATATCCTATTTAAAATGGGACTAATGTGCTTTATCCAAGCACATACCTACATCTAAAAATGAAATTTGTATAACGCGTTGCACAAGTTTACGGAAGCACATTCACTTCCAACAATTAGTCCAATATGTTTTAACAATACTCTTATGAGTGCCAAAGAATTCAGGTAAGTGAAATTTGCAACACAAAATTTCTGGCAAGATTTTTGTGCTTGAGTATGTGCGAGAGATATCAAAATATTTTAAAAAATGTAGGTAAATAAATTAGACATTGGTGTTTGCCCTCAGTGAATTCCACAGTCACGGACAAACCATTAATTATGTGGAAACCTTAGAAACAAAAAATGGCCATACTTTTAATAACTAACATTTACTAGCAGAACATTGGAATTAATTTGAAATAAGAGTTTAGAGCAAGTATTCAATACCTGTAGTCAGGCTTCACATCTTTTGCGGCTTCAACAAAAAAACAATTGCATGGGATTAACTAAACATTACGCATGATCTACACTGATATGTGAAGAAAGTAAACACAGGTGATGCAATGTTGCTACTTCTACCATAATTAAGAAGACAACAAACTTTGAGTTTTTTAAATTTAATTTACACAAAAACTGTTGAATCTATTGAAATATGCAAAAGGAAAAATTTGTTGTTTATTCAATTTTCTATGAAGATAGCCTTAAATCAAGAACCTTCAATCAATAATAATTCAGCCAGATGATAAATTTTTTTTGATAAAAACTATTTGTTTTCTAGAAAACTAGACTTTCTTGTTGTTCATAACATGCAAAATTCGCTGTTAAAGTCTGATGGATCATTTCACTTCCATCATCCTATGCTAGTAAGTTTCACTCCTTTGTAGTCTGAAACGTTGACTTCTGCACATACATGTTTGCACAAAAGGAAGCACCATGGATCACATCAAGATGAAAGAAGAGAAAACAAAATTACAAACAGTGCGAAACCTGAAGAAATTATGCTTATAGGCGACTCGATTATCAAACATGTAAATCTGAGTGAAGTAGCCAAAGTGCAAGTGTATAGGGGCATAAAAGCAAGCCAGATGCAAAACGTGATACTAAACAGCAGTGTACCAGCAAAAAGTGAACCAAAACTTGTTTATCTACACGTAGGCACAAATGATATAAACATTAGGAAGTGTCCAGAAGAGGTTATGGGCGAGATATACAGTGTTATAAAATGTGTCAAAAACAAATACCCTAAATCTAGAGTGGTAGTAAATGGAATCTTAAACAGAAACGATGTAAGCCCCAGGTACATCAAACTTGTAAATGAAAATATACGTTGGGCCTGTGATGTTTTAAAAAGTGTGTTTGTAGATGTAAATAAGCAGATAGGCAGTGACTGTTTAGGAAGAGACGTTGTTGTTGTAGTGTTTAACGCCCGCTTTTACTACTACGGCACCGCAGGCGGTGACACTGATGATACATGAAGATGGAGCACCGGTGGAATGAGATGGCGGGGGAAACCGGAGTACCCGGAGAAAACCCGCCCTGACGCCGCTTCGTCCACCATGAATACCACATGCGGGTCCCTGGGATCGAACCCGGGCCGCCTAGGTGGTAGGCGAGCGCGCTAACCGCTCGGCCACGGCGCCGCCAGGAAGAGACGGCTTACATCTAAATAGGAAGGGAACTTACAAACTGGGAAATATAATAAATAGTGTAATAAAATTGTGTATGGGGCAGGGAAACTAGTGACCAGGGGAGGTACAGCTACAGCTAAACAGGAAATAAAAGGCTGCAAAAGACATGAAGGACAGACACAAATAGGTAAGGTGAGTGACTATGTAAATCCTTGCTTACAGGTAGCTAAAAATAATAACATTATAGATGCAAAAAAGAGTTCAAAAGTAAATGTAGATAAAGAAAATTCAAATAACACAAAACATTTTAAAATATTTCACCAAAATATACAGTATATCGCAAATAAACGAGCAAGGGTGGAACAAATAATTATGGAAGTTCAACCGAAAATACTGGTCTTCTCTGAACATGGGCTAAAACATGAGGAAATTAAGGTAAATTGCTATGAAAACTATGTGTTGGCAAGTAGCTATTGTAGAGAAAACCATAAAAGTGGGGGAGTAGCAATTTATGTAATAAAGGGTACTAAATATAAGGAAATTGACTGCAAAGAATATTCTGAGGAAATGAGTAGTGAAATGTGTGGTATTGAAATAAATTTTAAAAAAGGAAAGCTAGTAGTTTTGGGAGTTTACAGCCCCCCAATATCAGACAAAACTAATTTTCTAGCAAAACTAGATACATGCCTTACCAATACAATAAAAAACAACAAAATTATAGTTATAGGTGACGTGAATATAGATATCTTAACAGAGGGAATTAAGAAACTATTGTTGCTGGAACTTTTGCAAAGAAATAATCTAGTTCAAATAAAAACGTGTGCAACTAGAGTGACGAAAACATCATCAACATGCATAGATCACATATACACAAACCTAAAAAGGGAATCAGTAGAGGTAAAAATAATCATGGGTGGGCTTAGCGATCATTATGGGCAATTAGTAGAATGTAGTGATATTAATATACAAGGAGGGACAACTAAATCGCTAGTAGAAATCAAAAGAATCATAAATAATACCACATTAAATTCTCTAAGAGCCTATATTAAACAGGCAACCTGGACAAACATATATAATACAACAGAAATACATGATAAGTTTGAGCACTTTATGAATATATTAAAATCATGTTTAGAGGAGTCAGTACCATTACGAAAGGTGTTCTGTAATAAACATAAATCTGACAACTGGCTGACAAAAGGCATAAATAGGTCCTTAGCGAGAATGCAGTTTTTAAATAGTCTAAAGTGTAATACGCTAGGGGAGAAGTCTCTCATGTACATATTAAATTATACAAACACACTAAATAAAGTAATAAATGAAGCAAAGAAATTACATAACAGAAGAATCATTCAAAAGGCTGAAAACAAATCAAAAAAGACATGGGATATAATAAAAGTCATTCATAAAGAAAGTGATTCAAAATGGGCAGAAAATCTTAAAATTCAAACAAATAATGAGCTCATATTAAATCCAAAAGATATAACCAGATCACTAAATGAATATTATATAAATATTGTAACAAATTTGGGAATAAAGAAAATGAAAATGCAATCAACAAATGAAACAGTAATCTGCAATTCTTTAGTAATAAGAGAAACTACAAAGGAAGAAGTCACCAAACAAATAAACTCATTAAAGTGTAAAAAATCCTATAGCTTAGATCAGTACTCAAATGAGATGGTCACATATTGCAAACATGAGATAGCAGAGATTCTAACACACCTAATAAACGAAAGTTTTTACAGTGGAACATTTCCAAATATATTAAAGTATACAATAGTTAGACCAATTTATAAAAGAAAGGGTTCCAAACTAATGATGGAAAACTACCGGCCAATATCTTTATGTTCTGGATTCTCAAAAATTATGGAAGGCATATTTCTAGAACAGCTGCAAAAATTCTGTAACAAATTCAACATTGTATCTGAGTATCAGTTCGGCTTTCAAAAAAAGAAATCGACCATACATGCAATTAGCAAGGGAAACGACATAATTATTAAGGCATTAGACAGAAAAGAATATGTGCTTGCAATCTTTCTTGACCTTTCGAAGGCATTCGACTGTGTAGATATTGAAAAATTGATAGAAATATTAGAAAATTATGGTGTTAGAGGTGTACCACTAGAATGGATAAAATCTTACTTGACAAATAGAGAGCAATGTGTAGAGATAGTACACAATACAAATGGAAATCTTAAAAAAGTTCGATCTCCATTTAAACGCATAACACATGGCGTACCACAGGGTTCAAAATTGGGACCATACCTATTCATCCTGTATATAAATAGTCTGTTTAAAAAAATACACAAAGCAGGAGGTCTAGCTATAGGATATGCTGACGATACTACCATAGTTGTAACTGCCAACACTACAGTTGATGTGCAGATCAAAGCAAATAAAATATTAAAAATCATAGATACACATTTTGCAGAACTGGGGATGGCACTAAATATAAACAAAACACAATGGATGCAAATTAGTATAAGCAACAAAACACAATCAAATATTACCTTGGTAATACAAGATAAACAAATCAAACAGATAAATCAAACTAACTTTTTGGGATTAATTATTGATAATAATTTAAAATGGAATAAACATACAGAAAGGATTTCAAAGAAAATAAATAGTGGTATCTACATATTAAAACAGGTAGCACAAATTATGGCAGAGGATAGTGTAATACAGGTATATTATGCTTTTGTACATTCGCATCTCAAATATGGGCTGATACTATGGGGATCAGCAAATATGAAACATTTACTGAAAATATTCAGGCTACAAAAAAGAGCAATAAGGGCAATAAAAAAAATACAGACTAGAATCTCATGTAGAGACGCTTTCAAAGAATTAAATTTACTAACACTACCTTGCTTGTACATTTATGAATGTCTCAAGCATGTAATAAAGGCACATAAAGACGATAAAAACATGAATGTACACAGTCATGACACTAGAACTAGGCAAAACTATTTTAGAAGTAGATTAAGAGGCTCCCTTGGAAAGAAATGTATTGAGAGTAATGCAAAGGATTTATATAATCACTTACCTGGTGAAATTAAGGAAATAAAGAATGAGGTGAAAATGAAAATGGAAATAAAGTCCTATCTCATCAAAAATGTATTTTATTCTGTAGAAGAGTATAAGGCAGGAAGAAATGTACGCTGTTAGTTTACCTCTCCTTTAAGAGTAGCTCTGAAGTTAAAATCTGATACTTGTGTATACTTAACTAAAATTGTAATCTCATGAAACTCTTAAAATTATAAAAATTGTAAATGTATTCACTTGTCTTATGTACAAAATTCTTCAAATTGTAAAATGTATGTTTTTTTTATTTTTTTATCTGACGAACCTTGTAAATTTTATTACATTGGTGAATAAACTGATACTGATACTGAACTCCCACCATCAGCCTTTCAGGTGAAGAGTGCTACTGTGTATCTAAGGAAATTGCTCATGTCTCACCTCACGATCACCTCACGACCTATATATGTCAGTAGATTTACTGGCATGTAAAAGAACTCCTGCGGGACAAAATTCCGGTACACCGGCAAGGCTGATGTGATCCCAGCAATTGACAGCGTCGTTAAACATCAAAATATTTTTTTAAATTTTTTCACAGCCTATATTTATTTTCTGACCAACTAATCGTATGTTTAAGATATTTTCATGACAAATTAAATGTATATACGAGGCCCTTAGAATATCAAAGGCGTATGCGCCAAAGCTAGTTTTGAGAAAAATGTGATCAAAGTTTTACTATGCAGTACATATTTAAATCATCTATAGAGATTAAAAATTGCTCAGATGTGAATTTCTTCTTCTTCTTTTTCTTCTTCTTCCTCTTCCTCTTCTTCTTCCTCTTCTTCTTCTTCTTCTTCTTGTTCTTCTTCGTCTTCATCTTCTTCTTCTTCATGGTTTAGGCTATGCAGCCCATTCTGGCGAAGTCGTCAGTGGAGTCTATCTTCTGCAAGGTTGGCCAACATCTCATGCTCCTCTTGGGTTATATAGAAAGGTCCTCTTAGGTATCCTGTCTTCACTCATCCTCATTAAATGTTCTGTCCATTTCTTGTTATTTGTTTTAATTTTGTCTTCTAATATGTGAATTTAATGTATTAATACTGTTAATTAGGAATGTAAAATGTTATTTGGCAGATGTTTAAGATTTTAGAAGGTAAATTTCATCAACAATAATGTATGCTTTCATGCGTGTTATAACCAAAACGTTTACTTGTAAAGTTAGCAATTTGGGAAGCTATACTTTAACTAATATTGGTAAATATTTGTTCTAATACTAACAAACAATACTTCCAACATGAATAGAAAGAAGTTGACAAAAAGTATGTTTAGATCACTGAAGATGATAAAGCGCTGATCCAAGTTGTGTACCGAGAGGAACCACAGTATGTTAGTAATGTTTGCAAAGCATCATCATCCGCTGCTGCCTCTTCTTCTACCTCTGGCGTGTGCCTTTACTACTTGTACATGTTTGGTTTTTAATCTTACGTATTCCTCACCCGTATTTATCTTCTTCGCCACATGCATTTTCCATTGGTTTTTCTGCATGCAGCATTTTCTGGGACAACTTATGTGATGAGAAACAGAATCAGTCTCTGTCACTCATAGTGCTTAATAAAAGTAAATTACTGTGCTAAATTTACTAAAGGTTTATTCAACGGTATTGTTAGTAAACAACAGAACTGTAAAAACATAATGCTAAACAGAAGTTAAACCGAGAGTTGCAAGCCACTAAAACATGTTACAGCTTTCTTTGAAAGCAACAGACTGAACTAAAGAAATACCCCCTACAGGAAGGAGTACATCCACGCAAAAACTATTTACAAAACGGCAGAAATGTTTAAAAGGTTAAGGAATAACCATTTATTAGGGATAAAGGTCTTAAAATAAACAGTACCCTCTCTTAAGTGATTTCTTGGTATATTCTGTTAAAGAGCGACTGTCACAGCTTAGCGGCTGTCTCCCACCAGCAGGTTGGCTCATACGCCTTTGCTATTCTCGAGATTTGGCTGAAGCACGTAAGGTCTAATACCATGCTGTATTCAAATGCAGAATTCATTCATATCTAGGGCATATCAACCATGCACACTTAACAGGCATTAAAGATTACGCTTCATACTATATGTTGCAAGGAAAACATAAACTTCGTACCTTGGCGCTTACGCCTCTGCTATTCTAAGCACCTCATATCTGAATTTACTGGAAATGTCCTCTGAAGTAATCTTCATTCTCAATGAGTTTTGTGTAACTGGTAAACCGTAACAGATAGACAAATTCTTAATGCATTAAAAATTTAGATCTATTAAAGCATACAATTTATGTCAAATACATTTTTTCTAGAGCTTGAGATATCCCTTGCTATTGGTTTGTATTCTCAAGTACTTATACTTATCTCTAATAGGAAGTCATTATTTACTTTTAATCCCCTGGCCATGCAAAGACAATGGAGTTACAAAGTCATCACACAGTTACCATCTCTTAAAAGATTTGATTATCACTTAAGCCTACTGTATTCTCCTGTTCTTGTTGTGCCTGTAAGGAAATATGTAATAAAACCATTTCTACAAATGTTTATCTTGATTATCATGAAGTAGATAGAAGAATAGGCATTTTAAGAGTAGCTTGTACAAGAATAAGTAGAGATAGTCACATCCAGTGCTACTTTTCTGGGGGAACGCTGGGGGATGTGTTCCCCTAAACATTTTCTGACAACAAAATTAAAAACACCATGAAATTTCTCCATTAAAGAGTAAAAAATATAATTTCATAACTACCAATAGTTTTATTCATATTTCTTGGGTTTGGTTCCATTTAGAGAGCTTATATTAGCGATAGAACCAATCACAACTTCTACGCAAGCATACAAAATAAACCCATAATGAATGACAACTACCACATTGCTTATTATTTATTTATGCCAACAAACTTACTGTTGGTGTTTTTAAACACACAAGCTGTGTGTGGGCAAAGTTTGAGAGGAGAAATATGAACTGGTTTGAGAATTTAATGCCATTCTGGCAGTTTGTCACAATAGCTCAGTGGTTAGAGCAGCCACCCGGTAAGCGGAAGCTGTGGTTCAAATCCTAATTGTGGCATTGAATTTTTAAGTTCCAGTTCTACCTCTCATACCACATTGCTGTTTATCTTCCCAGAGAGTTTCTTGTTTACTATTGGTTAATTCACGTGTATAAATAGTATAGCATGTGCATGTGATCTGAGCAGAGAATTCAGATCAGTATTCTTTGAATCTTAGCAGATCTGTTCCATATTTGTAGGTTCGTACCTGCAGTGGTAGATGCAGTAACGACTTGTTTTGTTTATGCCTAATGGCTTACCAATGCTTGTAGTGTATTGGGTGTATTGTACACTGTGCACATGGTTTTCTGAGTCAGAAGGTGCGATGAGTCTAAAAATAACTAATTATTCTATGTGGTCTCCAGCATCCTAGAAAATAAAACAGAGCAAGGATGAATGCATTTCAGACTATAATGCTGGAAGTTGGATGATGATAGTGCAACCAAAAATGAAAGCAGCGAACAGGCCATCTAATTTCTTGTGTTATATGCAGGCTATTTAGACTTTAAAGTAAACAAGTCCAGCCCGAGAGTTGTCCTAAACTTTTTCCAGAAAAAGACCACTGGTCATATCAGTGCACACATCACATTTTTACTTTCTCTTCTGGTAAGTAGGGGAAGTATTGTATTCCACCCAAAAATTTGATGTCGAGATTTTACGGGAAACATATGTTTTGAGACCCCCTGAAACCAAATCAAGCATTTTTAGAAAAAGGTCTGTGTGTGTCTGTGGACAGCATAACTCAAAAACGAAAAGTCAGTTAAAAACCAAAGTTGGTAATTAAGTTTCATGTCTTTCAAGGATGAAGCACGAAGATTTTGAAGAAAATAGCCCCAACCAAAACTACCCTTTACATGGAACATTTTTCAAAAATTTTGATTTTCTTGAAAATGGCTCTAACGATTTTGATTAAAATGTCATATGTTTAATATATCTTTATGACAAAAGAAATGTATATCTTGAATTTTCTGGCTATAGCCCCTGTAGTCGTATTTACTCTGGATGACTTTGGCATAACTGGTAAACTGTTAGAGATAGACCAAATCATACTATACAAAAAATGTAGATCTTGCTAAAATACACAATTTATGTCCAAATACATATGCTTGTAATGATTGTCTGGCAAAACATTTAAACAGAATTGGGATATATTCTTCACCACTCTGTCCTCTATGTGATCTGCAAGAGGAAATGGATCGAGACCACCTTCAAACATGCCCGGCCATTTCTAACACCCCATCCATCAGTGAAAAATATTGGAGAGCAAGAGGATTAATGACTCCATTGTCAGAAATCCAGCATTAGCTAACAACAACAACAACACATTTTCTTGTAAGGTGAACAATTTCAGAGATATTCCTTGTTATGTGTGTGAGTTTTGGAAAACAACTTTCTTGAAATGGATCATCGTTGTTCATTTTTTTATATGTTAAGTGTGCAAAGATAACAGAATCTCAAAGCTTTAAATGATCCGACTATTGCACAAAGCCTACTGTATTCTAACATTCCCCTTGCACCTACAAGGAAATAAGCAATAAGATAATTTGTAAAAATGATTATCTCAAGTAACACGAAGAAGATATAGAAATAAGAGTTTGTAAGAGTGGTTAGTACAAGAGTAGAGAAAGCCATGTGGGTGCAACACATAAGATTTTTTGTGAGTGTTTTTGTTGATAGGTGATGTTAGAGGTATAAAGTATGGACTAGAAATATGTTATAGCCTAGGGAGTGCTTTTGTTGCTTCAATTTATGATACCTGGAAGAATTTCAGCACATGTGATAGAAGGAAGCAGCACTACCAAGTCTTCAAGGATTCTTATAAAATTGAATCCCTATTTATTTTACATTTAATTTTTGTACATCTACTGCATAACACAGGCCGCCTCCGTAGCGCAGCTGGCAGCGCGCTTGCCTGTGGCGCGGAGAACCCGGGTTCGATCCCCAGTACCAGCATGGGGATTTTATCCCCTCTGGGAGGTCTGGCACGGGGTGCACTCAGCCTCGTTAGGTCCCGGGGGGACCAATTGAGGAGCTACTTGATGGAGAAGTAGCGGCCCCAGGTCGAGAAGACCGCATAACTGGCCGGGAGGGCTCGGGGCGCTGACCACGTCCCACCCTCCAGTACTGCACCTCACCAATGACGCCTGTAGTGGGCAGAGGTGGGGGACGCAGCGGCTGGGCGGTAGGCCTTGGCCCTTAGTGGGTTGTCGCGCGGGGTTTACATTACTGCATAACACATTTTATGCATCAATCAATGGAAATGAATTGCTCTTTCACACTAGCCATATGTAGGACAAGTTTGGTAAAGGGTAGAGTGAGACTCAAAAATTCAATGCCATAGCTGGGATTTGAACCACGGATCTTCCAGTCTCCATCCGGCTGCTCTAGCCACTGAGCTACCATGGCAATGTGCTGACATTGCATTAAATTCTCCAACTGACTCACATTTTCCCGGTATAGACCGGAAGGTCCATGGTTCAAATCCCACCTATGGCATTGAATTTTTCAGTCTCACTCTACCCCTTTACAACCTTGTCCTACACACAACTGGTCTGGATGAACAATTAATTTCCATTGATTGACATTCTATTTGGTTAAATTATAAGGATTTATGTACTTCCAGCATAAGTCACCATTAGGGATGTTATAAGAACTTGAGATCTCCTTGTAGTCTACTGGGAGAAATGTGAGTCAAATAGAGAATTTAATGTCATCTCAGCATGCTGACCATGGTAGCTTAGTGATTAGAGCAGTCAAAGATCAGAAGATCCATGGTTCAAATTCTGGCTATGGCATTGAATTTTTCAGTCTCGTTCTATACCTTTCTAATATTTTATGTATTCTAACTTTCATATCATTACAAAATGATTGTGCTTTCCTGGATGAGGGAATCTGCTCACAAAGCTGCAGAAATCCTCCTTTGCCTTAAGTTGAAAAAGGCCTCTGCTCTCATATATTTTATAGGCAAGCATGCAAATTTCATAAGCCAGCTTGAGCCAAGGTGAAATGAATGGTTAGGGAAAGAAATATTTCATTATCATCCTTCCTGGTATTCCACCATGGCCTTACTCAGGAAGTCAAACTTTCAGGACACAGGACAGGACAGCAAGCAATGACACTGAGCTCTCAGTCTGGGAAAACATCCACATTATAAAAAATAAGGACCGAATTATGAACTTTGATTTCCCAAAGGTTGGCCAACTTATTAATTTTATATCACCACCACCAGAGACCTCCACCATCAATAGTATACCAGATGACACAGCATCTTCTTCAATCAGTTGAATGAAGGCTGAAGATGGAAATTAAGGTTGTTGAAACATACCTAATGTACAAAAGTAGGTGAGATATAGTATAAACAATACTGATCTTCAATTTATGTGTTTGATCTCACTTGTTCAAAGTTCCAATCCTTAGCGAACTACTGAAGCAGTTGTTCGTGTTGAGGTAAACTTTGTACAAATTATCTATTGCTTATTTCCTTGTAGGTGCAAGGGGAATATTAGAATACAGTATGCTTTGAGCGATAGTCAAATTTGTTAAAGCTTTGAGACCTCATTCGCTTTGCATGCTTAACATATAAAAAAATGAACAGTGATGCTGCATTTCACAGAAGTTTTAAGTTTTCTGAAAGTGACACAAATAACAAGGAATATCTCCGAAATGGTTCACTCTACAAAAAAATCTGATGTGTTGCACTCACATGACATACTAACCATTCTTACAAACTTTTATTCCTATATCTTCTTCGTGTTAAGATAAACATTTGTAAAAATTATCTTATTGCTTATTTCCTTGTAGGTGCAAGGGGAATATTAGAATACAGCAGGCTTTGTGCGATAGCCAAATCTTTAAAGCATGAGATTCAGTTCTCTTTGCACATTTAACATATAAAAATCTGAATAACAATGTTCCATTTCATGAAATTTTTAAGTTTTCTGAAACTCACACACATAACAAGGAATATCTCCGAAATGGTTCACCTTACTAGAAAATCTATTTCGACATAAATTGCGTATTTTAGCAAGATCTTCATTTTTTGTATATTGATATCGAACTGAGATGGTGCAGGGGCTGGAGTCATGTGTCACCTCTTTTCCTATAACAGATCTTTAAGTTATGGAACTACAAACTTTGATAGAGAAATTGAAGCAATTCGAATGGCCCTACAAAATCTTTTGTATAGAATTTCACATTTTCATCAAGCAGCTATTCTCTCAGATTCCAGGGCAGCAATTATAGCAATTACTTCCAAGATGTCACCAAACAACCAAACAATTATAGAATGTTGGAAAATCCTTACCCATCTAACCGCACTTCAAAAATACCTAGTCTTCCAATGGATACCAGCTCACTGTGGACTGAGTGGTAATGAGAAAGCTGATTTTCTTGCAAAAATGGGTAATGGCAGTGTACAGAAATCTATAGTTAATCTAGCTTTTTATGCAGCTTAGTCAACTCTGAATTCAAAAAATTATTGCAAAATATTACTATGAAAAATCAAAAAATAAAGGATGGGAACCAGCAAACATAAAAACAGTAATTCCTGAGTATCCTCAAAAAATGGCAGTTGCAACCTTCAGGTTGATTACAGGACATGACTGTCTGGCAAAACGTTTGAACAGAATTGGGATATATTCTTCACCACTCTGTCCTCTATGTGATCTGCAAGAGGAAATGGACCGAGACCACCTTCAAATATGCCCAGCCATTTCTAACACCCCATCCATCAGTGAAAAATATTGGAGAGCAAGAGGATTAATGACTCCATTGTCAGAAATCCGGCATTAGCTAACATCAACATTTTTTGTATAGTGTGATTTGGTCTATCTCTAACAGTTTACCAGTTATGCAAAAGTCGTCTAGAGTGAATACAACTATAGGGGCTATAGCCAGAAAATTCAAAATATTCATTTCATTTGTCATACAAATATCTCAAACATATGGCATTTTAATCAAAATCGTTTGAGCCATTTTCAAGAAAATCAAAATTTTTGAAAAATTTTCCATGTAAAGCATAGTTTAGGATAGGGCTCTTTACTTTAAAATCTTCGTGTTGCATCCTTGAAAGACATTAAACTTAAATACCAACTTTGGCTTTTAATCGACTTTTCCTTTTTGAGTTATAGTGTCCACAGACTGAACACAGACACAGACACACACACATACACACACACACACACACACACACACACACACACACACACACGGACCTTTTTCTAAAAGTGCTTTCTTTGTTTCAGGGGGTCTCAAAACATATTTCTGGTGAAATATCGACATCAAATTTCTGGGTGGGATACAACACTTACCAGTAGAGAAGTAATACAAATCTGATGTGTTGCAGTCACATGACTTTCTCTACTCTTGTGCTAACTATTCTTACAAACTCTTATTCCTATATCTTCTTTGTGTTAATTGAGCTAAACATTTGCAGAAATTATCTTATTGTTTATCTTTTTGTAGGTACAAGTGGAGTATGGGATTACAGTAGGCTTTGAGTGATAGTCAAATATCTTAAAGCTTTCAAATTCTGTTCTCTCTGCATGGTTAACATACATATAAAAATGAATAATGATGTTCCATTTGACAGAAGTATAAGTTCTCCAAAATTAACTCAAATAACAAGGCATATCTCCTAAATGGTTCACTCTACAAAAATTTTATTTCAACTTAAATTGTTGTTGTTGTTAGCTAATGCTGGATTTCTGACAATGAAGTCATTAATCCTCTTGCTCTCCAATATTTCTCACTGATGGATGGGGCATTAGAAGTGGCCGGGCATATTTGAAGGTGGTCTCGATCCATTTCCTCTTGCAGATCACATAGAGGACAGAGTGGTGAAGAATATATCCCAATTCTGTTTAAATGTTTTGCCAGACAATCATGTCCTGTAATCAACCTGAAGGTTGCAACTGCTGTTTTTCGAGGATACTCGGGAATTACTGTTTGAATGTTTGGCAGTTCCCATCTTTTATTCTTTGATTTTTCATAGTAATATTTTTCAATAATTTTTTTGAATTCAGAGTTGACTAATCTTTTAGCTGCATAAAATGGTAAATTAACTATTGATTTCTGCACATTGCCGGTACCCTTTTTTGCAAGAAAATCAGCTTTCTCATTACCACTCAGTCCACAGTGAGCTGGTTACCATTGGAAGACTAGGTGTTTTTGAAGTGCTGTTAGATGGGTAAGGATTTTCCAACATTCTATAATTGTTTGGTTTTTTGGTGACAACTTGGAAGTAATTGCTATAATTGCTGCCCGGGAATCTGAGAGAATAACTGCTTGCTGAAAAAGTGAAATTCTGTACAAAAGATTTTGTAGGGCCATTCGAATTGCTTCAATTTCTCCATCAAAGTTTGTAGTTCCATAACTTAAAGATTTCTAATAGGAAAAGAGGTGACATGTTACTCCAGCACCTGCTCCATCTTTGTTTGATATAAATGATCCATCAGTATAAATATGGAGCCATTCGTGTTCTGGAAATCTAGTATGGATTGTCTCTAATGCCAATAATTTTAGAACACTAGTTGGAGTATCACTTTTCTTAACTTCTTCTGTCAGGTGTAAATAATATGTGATGTCTAATGTTTGTGTCGGATTGACTTTAGATATGAAGTTTTCCTTTGAATTAGGAAGGTATACATTCTTCTTGATGTCTTGAATTTTGGAAAGAAAGCTCTCCTGGGTCTTTAGTGTATGTGTAAAATTTCTCTTGTGCCATGTATTGAATGGGAGTCTGATCAACTTTTCGTGTTGAATAAGAGCCGCTTTTTCTATTTCATATTCAATGGGGCATTGGTTGGTTAGTATTTCCATAGCTGCTATTGGTGCTGCTATTTTGAGACCTTTTGAGGGCATCATTTGACAGCAAGATGTGTGCCGTCTCACTGGCAACACTCAGTATGCAATTGGTTAAATGACATTGCACCCAACCGCTGGAATGTCCCCAGGAGCCCGATGAGATAGCTTATTTTGCATGGTCTACACATTCATACGATATGATGCCATGCAACTTTTATCTTTGAGGGTTCATAAAGGGTCATGTGTATGTTCCTGCGCTACAGCTGACATACCGCAATTAAAAAACAAGATTCACGCAGATGTTGCAACAATTACTCCAGAAACACTGATCAAGGTTTGGGAAGAACTCGTCTATCGACTGAATGTGTGCTGTGTGACAAATGGTGCTCACATTGAACACTTATAGGAAAAACTATTTGATAATTATTATTTATTTATGCCAACAAACTTACTGTTGGTGTTTTTAAATACACAAGCCGTGTGTGGGCAAAGTTTAAGAGGTAGAACTGGAACTTAAAAATTCAATGCCACAACTGGGATTTGAACCACAGACCTTCCGCTTGCCGGGCGGACGCTCTAACCACTGAGCTATTGTGACAAACTGCCAGAATGGCATTAAATTTTTAAGTTCCAGTTCTACCTCTTAAAACTATTTGAGTTGCTCTTTCATTTTATCTAAGTATATCTATGAAAAACGATGATATAAACCTACAAGAGTTATTCAATTATTTACACTCTGTGAGTATTTGCTTACAGTTTAACAGAGAAATTAAATAATTCCTAGCAATAAGTCCACTTCATTATGTGAAGCAAGTTCGTTAGCAGTTCTGATAATGATAGAAGCAAAAAAAGCATTAAGTTATTCATAGCGGACCAGAGAAATGGTGTAAAATGTATACAAATACTTTCTGAGAAAGATGGAGAACAGTTGTAATGCAGCTCCTTCTCTGTTACCCCTACCTGCGAGTTATATGTCATTTATTGCCATCATTTCTGATGGCAACTTAGTGGGATCTTATATGACTATCTCACTTGCAAAGGAATTACCTATATTTTGTGTAACCTTGCTGCATCCCCAATAACATTGCAATTACTTTGAAATCACTTCATACCTTTAACTTATGCTCATTGTAGGTACCTAATTAGTTAGAGCATAGTTGCTAATACCTCATAACTCTCTAAAAGCTCTCTTTATATTATAAAATTGAAAAATTGAAAACTGAAAATATGTGAAAGAATGGTATTTAATATTCTTAAACTTTTAGTTGAATCAATCATTGAATGGGGTTTCTGTATGAACTCTATCTTGATACATTAGCTTCAAATGAAACAAGTAGGTATTAACTTCATGGAGAAAATAGAATCTAGCACTTATTTCTTAAATACATATGAAACAATTGATTCATGTATGTGTTTTATACATTAGCAATTTATTTTTTTCAATGCATGTTTTATGTTTTAGTCTGTAGCAGACATAATTTCATAGAAAAAAAAACAGCAGCAAAAATGGTGAGAAAAGGATAAAAATGTATTAATGTGGTTTACCAATGAGGGAAGAAGGACAAATGCAAGTTCCTGGATAAAATTCAATTGCATCCTGCTGTTTCTTAAAATTTTGCTAAACTAAGATGCAGGGACACCATGTTAAATTATAGCTTTTTATGATGCTTTTACTTCTTTCAGTAAATATATTATTTAATAAGTTTTGAAGTATAGTAACAACATAAAGAGAATTATCATAACCTGAATATTTAATTAACATTTTCTAATTTCAAAATTAAAACATATTAGTTTATATTTGTAGTAATACTAAATAGATAAATGCAAAGATTAAAAAATACACAGCTAGCTAATAACATGGCACTTCTTTAAACAGTTAGTAAACTCTGCTCAATAATCTCTGTCAGCATCAACAGAACAAACATCAATTGTAAGATGTGTATAAGTGAATATATAGCAATGAGCATTATATACTGCAGTGGCTTATAAACCTTGTGTAAATAGTAAGTACTGTACTCTGGTGAGAACTAGAGCAAGTTGGCATAGGAAAAAGTTAAACCTTGTCTGCAGATGCATGTGCTTTAAGATTCTTTGAAGGAAATATTATGCTATGCATCTTATATACTGATGCAAGTGGCAAGTATAGCAAATCTTGTATAAACTGATAGGCTGTTATTACATCTTCAGAAACAGCTCAAAGAACTACAAACATTTCTTTCAAGTTCTGAAAAATCAATCTTCTTTTATTGTCTCTGAGGACAGATTTATACTGACTGAAACTGCATTCAACATCAGCAGAAGTAACTGGTGCATCAATTTCACGATGTCTGCTGGGGATAAGTCCAAGTTTACCTTCACTGTTGAATCACCACTCATCACAGCAACAACCTTTCGTAGCTCTTCATATCCAGGGATTTTTGAAAGTACAGTGTCCACCTTAGCTCTTACTGCATCTGCAACTTCACCTCTACCATGATTCAATTGTTCCACAGTGCTATTTATAATTTCAAAGATTTCAAGAAGTGAAAGGTGCCTATTTTGGAGACTTTTGAGTGTTTTTATGTTACATGAAAATGTGTTCTTAATGTAAGTTAAGTCATTCCTCACACTTGTATCATAGGCAACTGTTTTCGCAGTATCAATTGAGACTGCATCTTCAGAATCTAATGCAAGTAGAATATTCATCATAGAGTCTATATGTTCGGCATAATATTCAACCGTTTCCAGCAAGTACCCCATCTAGTTAAAATTGGTTTTGGTGGCAATGGAATATCAGGGCACATTACTTTCAATGCATTAACTCTACTGGGAGCTTTGAGGAACACTTTTTTCACTGATGAAATCAACAAATCTACTTTAGGGTAATTGCCCTTGATCACTTCTGCGACACGATGAAATGCATGTGCCACACACGTTAAGTGAATCATTTTAGGATAAACTACAGATAATGCTTGTCCAGCTTTGAGCATATAAGGGACAGCATCACTAATAAATGTACATTATCGTACATAATACCCTGTTGCCATAGGATACCCATAGCTTCGTTGAACAGTTTAACTACAGTTTTGTTATTGCACTTTTCTAGAACATCACAATGTAAAAGAATCCATTGAGAATATTGTTCACTTAACAAACCAATAACTACATCGCCAACAAGCCTACCTTCTTTGTTGGTAGTCTCATCGATAGAAACCCAAATTGGACCATCTTTAATTTCATCTCTTATCTTCTGTACTGTCTCATGGTAGATGGTTGGAGCATATGTCTTCCTAAGCGTTGACTCATCCAGGATTGTATGTTGACTATATTCCTAAAGGAATTCCCTGAAGATCTGATTTTTCAGTTTGTACAGAGGAATGTCAGCAGAGACGAGAGCACGGCACAGCTTGATGTTGAACTCGGACCTTGCACTTGATGTTGTTGGTTCTGTTAAAAACAATTGTCTCTGCTTGGAGTTTCATTGTTTGTTAGACTGATGTTTACTAGTTTGAATATGTTGTTGCACCAGGAACTTTTGAGTAGAAGATATTGCACACTGACAGAAATTGCAAAATAATAATTTATTATCTGTTGATAAACCATCATCTTTAAATTCTGAAATGTAACTTTTTAATTTTAAAGTGACTGGATGTGATACTTTTGGCATATTTACCATCTTTATAGAATGAACTCCACCAATGTGTATTGTGACTTTGTGGGTTCATAGAATTAAAAGTCCAATTTGAAGCCCTTGGCAGCAAGATGACGTAACATAACAGCTGCAGGCACATGAATCAGTTCCGATTCGACTCTCCCTCACTGGCGATTCGCGGCTTCTTTTATAGCTCCACTACCTGTTCGAGAAATTACCGGTATTTTCATGTAACAAACAAGACAGCACTAGAACCTTCCAGTTATCTATCTTTACCTGTTTCGGCAAGCTTTTTATCCCCGCGCTACACCTTCCAGTTATCTATCTTTATCTGTTTCGGCAAGCCTTTTATCTCTGTGCTGCACTATCTGTCTCTTTGTGCATGTTGGCTGCCAGTCGCAACAATGAGTTTGCAACAGTATTCTGATGCGTAATACAGTGTCTGACTTTCTTTCCTATTGTTGAGGACCGTTAATTTTCAAATAGCTCTGATTTGAAAGGAATGTTAAACCTTCATTGTTGAAATGTATTTTAATGGAATTTTGTTTTATTTTATTGTTAAGATAGGCTGTTTTATATGAAATATGGAAAATATATGGAAATTAATTAAAATATGTACTAAATTGTAAAATATGGAGAAATATGGAAAATAAAAATAGCATTTTTCAACTTTACACATTGTGAAACATAATGGCAATGCAAAATATAAATGATATTAGCTTTATAATTAAATATGTATTTACATATAAATCCTTTCCCTGCTTATGATGTAAATATCACATTAACTTTCAGTTTATGTACAACAATTTTATTTGCAAAGAAACACAATTGACAGTACCTCAACAATATTCCGGATTCAGGACCGTGCTATAGCATACCAGTAAACACTAGTGCATACAGATGGGTATGTGAGGGGCTTCTGGTGGTGAGAGGGGCAGGCAGGAGGTAGGTGAGGGTTTTGTGGGGAGGCTGTCATAGCCATATCACATGCAGGCAGTAAAATGCTGACTCGTCTCAGTGTACACTGCTGTTTTAGAATGGAATGGATTGACTTGTAAATTTGCTGTTTGCTATTTTAGCTAAATATAGCTGCTCAACAGTATGATGTGCAAAAAAACCAGTGCTAAATGATTGTATAAAATAACTGTCCTATGTTAAAGCTAATACAAAACAAAATAAATATAAAACAATTAAATGCAGAAAAATAAGGGGAATGCTTAGCATACCAGCATCCCCCAAAGCTATGCCCCTGCTGTTTATACAGCTACTAAACTTTTAAAATTCGAACCCTACAGTTCATGAATTGCACCTTGTGGTGACAAAAAACAAGCCAACTTCTGTAACTGCACTTTACAAAATATTGTTGATGGTATCACTGACATATTTAATAATTTTCTCAGATGAGGCTTAAGAACAATATTACAACAGAAATTATGAAACTTACACAAGGAGCAACTTATACATGTGAACAGAAATTTTGTACGGAAGTGCCATGAATGTCTTAATGAAGATAGACACCACTTACAACACAATTTATCATTAGGTTATACTCATTATAGTACATGTTACTATCGCTAGTAATGTTGGAGTTTTAGAATGGAAACCTTTCACCCTCGTGTAACATTGTGTAGAGCACTCATCAGCGTAGTCTGCAACCCAGGAATGCAATGAATGCACTGTGTACTCATGTATACCTTAATGAAGCAATTATGCTGTCTTTATATTTTTCCTACAACAATTGTTTTAGGAAGAAATGAATTGTGTATTATCTACTTATGCGATTATGTGCATCAGGGATGAATGAAAAAATCACACCTTTTTCAAGTTTAGACTCTTTGTTTAGCGAAAAGTAAAGCACTTTTTGTAGCAGTAATTTTCAAACATAGATTAAAGAATTTTTTTTTATTTTAAATTTATGGAAGTTCTTTAAGTGCTATGGTTCTTGGCATTCCATTCTACATTGGGTGTGAAAGACTGCTTAATTTTGCTCAGAGGCCTCTTTACCAGACTGAGGTTCTTTTATGTGTTGTAAATCCATGACATGGGACCACCAGCTTTACTTCTCTTCCAAAGGAAGTCATGCTAAGGATTTTTATGCACACACACACAAAAAAAAAAAAATCCATCACCCTCCATTGAGTTTAAGTCCATGACCTTGAGAGCCAAAGGCTAGCATGTTACCCCAAGACCGAGGATAACCAGAACATGAAGTCAAGTGGAAGTATTATGCCGGCTTACCAGTACACTTTGCTCCAACCTTACGTGGTCTCTCCATGCAGTCCTTTTTCTTGTGTGTCATTGCTCCACAGTTTTCACAAGCTCTTTTCCTGAACTTGATTGCAGTTTTACTCTATAACACAGTATAAAATATGTAGTATTTGTACATGGAAAAACAGAACACCATCTGCTAAATGGCTTATTCAAGAAAGCATTATGTTGACAACAAATTGGCTCTAAGGCTGTTATTTGGCAGAAGAATTCATCTTATAAATATTTGTAGTATTTTCTTTTCTTTTAATTTTAATAGTACTACTGTTTGTGATTCACATACTTATGCTTTTAACCATTTAATTGCAATTTTCATATTAGTAATCTTGACAAAATCACTATCTTGTACACTGATTTGTGTTTAAAGCCAAAATATGTGAAACTTCTACCGTATGTTTTTAGTTTTAGACGAATGCAACCAACAAAAGATGTTCTTTTTTCTCTCAATTTATATTTTCACTGCCTCCAAAATGCACTACATAATAACTTTATTTATCCAGCCTTCATTAACCTCAATTTCAAGTTTATGTAGATACTTGTTTGCTTACTTTCACTTTTGCTTTTCAATTGTAGCACAAGTTTGAACTAAAAGAAACTTACACATTTTTTCAGAATATAAAAGTATGTACAATATTTAGGTTAAGTGCTAAAAAGTGTTTTTTTTTTCTGATTATTGTTAATGCTTGTATAGATTAGTAGTTTATATTCTTTTATAGTTTGTTTCCGGTTTTGCCAGATTTTCTTAAATTTGTATTACCCTCTTTCCCAATTAGTCTAGATAAACAAGGTCCTTGTATGTAGCTTATTCTAAAAATTTGGTGTGTGTAATCTAACAGATGTATTTTTATATTATATGCAATTTAATACAAAATCTCACTGGATTACACTTAACAGTATCAACACCTCTTTTGTACCATTCATCTAGCCTTGAGAATTGACCCTGTTCCTCAGGCTGAGGATACTGGTGGTTTAGAGTTGGACCCTTTGAACCTAAGTACCATGGAGCAGATGATATATACTGAGGAATATGTGGATTGATGTCTTTGCCTTCTTCATCTATAGCTGCAGGTGCTGTTCCTGCCTATTTCAGTATAAACATTCAAACAATCAATCATATATTTTGGTTATTGTTATTAAAGACTGAAAAACTAAACATACAATTACAGTAATTCACAGTTTGGTTTAAAATGATCTATATATTCTCCGGGCAGGGACTACTTCTCGAGAACCAAAACATTATATTAATAGAAGATCTAACATCAGACTCCTACAATGGAATGCGGGTGGTCTCACACAAACAAAAAAGTAGAACTGAATAAAATTGTATTTGACTATAATATCGATATATTTTTGATACAGGAAGCAAATCTAACAAATGACCAACTTAAATACTTCAATTTTACTGGTTTTCTACTACACCTACTACCCAAAAATAGACAGATAAGTAGTGGAATATCAGTTGGAGTCAAAAAGGATATTAAATCCTCCTTTGAAATTGTTAAAGAAATGGATAACACAGATAAAAGTGAATTAATAAAGCTAAATTTTTGGGATAACAAAACACATCTACATTTATACAGTATTTAAAATCCTCCCAGGAATGAACCAGATCTCTCTCTTATTGACCAATTAAATAAAACAATCGTAATTGGGGATTTCAATGCTCATTCCAAAAGATGGGGTTATGAAGAAGTGGATTCTATAGGGAAGCTAGTGGAAGAATTTTTGAATACCACAACTTTTGAACTGATTTATAGCAAAGAAGATCCCACAACCTTCATACATTACTCTGGAGTAGGCAGTAACCCAGACCTCTTGTTAGCTACAACAGATATTGTTTCAAAAATAAAAAAACAAGTTATAGAAGATCCAAGTTCTGGTCACAGAGGAGTAATTGCTGATATAAAACTAGATAATACAAATAACAGTCAATGTCACACGAATCTGTATTGGAACTTCAAAAAAGCAGATTGGATCAAATATAAAACTGAACTGGAACATAAATTTAAAGAACAAACAAACTCACAGCTGTATGACCAACCAGATCATTTGAACAAAAATTTCTGTAAAGTCATCCTAGAAACCGCCAAAAAACATATTCCATGGGGAAGAATTAAAAATTTCAAACCCTTTTGGAACCCCCAGTTAGAAGAACTGAAAAAGCAAAGGGATATAGCTAGAAATACAGCTGAACAAACAAAAAACATATCGGATACACAAATATGGCAGAAGAAATGTGCCTCACTAAAAAAAGAAATTAATACTGCTAAAAAGAATTACTTTAATAATTTCTTAGAAAAAATGGATTATAGGACAGTTAGTAACAAAGCTCATAAGTTCATAAAAAATGTCAAGGATAGGAAAGAAAACAACAGCAAACCTATCATACACAACAATAAATTATTAACAAATGATGCAGCCATAGCCGAAACATTCAATAAATATTATGCTAATTCACATAAATTAACAAGAAATAATAAAAAGGAACGTAAAGAATTTAAGAAAGATTTGAAACAAGAAAGAGAATGTGATCCTAACACTCAGTGCAATATCTTTTTTCAAAATTTTAATATGCAAGAACTAAACATTGCAATAAATAATCTAAAAAACAAAGTCTCCTGGACCTGATCACATACATCCAGAGTTCATAAAAAACCTTGGAAAAACAGCAAAACAAAAACTGCTAAAACTCTACAATCTATCCTGGAAAACCACTGTACCTGCTGAATGGCGAAAGGCAATAATTGTCCCACTCTTGAAGAAAGATAAAATAGTGTCAGAAATAAAAAATTATAGACCAATAGCTCTTACTAGCATAATAGCAAAAGTGATGGAAAGAATGGTGTCAAACAGGTTAAATTGGTTTCTAGAATCAAAAAATTTAATTTCCCCATGTCAAGCTGGATTTAGAGAGTTCCACTCTACAAATGAACAAGTCTTATTTCTCAGTCAAGAAATCAAAGACTCCTTCAATAGAAAAGAAGATAATTTATCAGTTTTTATTGATTTCCAAAGTGCATATGATTCTATATGCAGAACAAAACTACTAAAGAAAGTAAAAAAAATAGGGATACAAGGTCCAATGTTTTCATGGCTATGTCATTTCCTAACACAACGCTTTATTGCAACCAGATATGGAAGAAACATATCTAAATACAAACAAGTACACCGTGGCTTACCACAAGGCGCAGTACTCAGCACAACACTTTTTAATATATTTATTAACAATCTGCCACAACAAATACAAGAATCAGGTGTGAAGTGTGCACTATTTGCTAATGACTTGGTAATGTGGACTTCAAAACCAAAAAGCAAAAGTACAGAACTAGAAAAAACCATGCGACAATCCTTAACCAAATTACAAAGGTGGACCAAAGAAAATTTAATGACTGTTAATATAACAAAATCAAACTACCAAATCTTTTCACTAAGAAAAAAACCACTAAAAATAAAACTAAATTTTGAGGGTCAACAATTACCAGAAACAAAGGAAGCAAAGTATTTAGGAGTTACATTTGATACTAAACTTACATGGACCAAACAAATAGAAAATGTAATACAAAGAGCAGAGAGGCGCCTTTCACTGTTAAAACGTCTAACAGGAATGAAGTGGGGATGTTCCAGAGCAACTCTTAACACAACATACAATGTGTATATAAAGCCATTATTTACTTACTGCAGCGAAGTTCTTGTAACAGCAAACACAAAAAAGATTCAAATCTTTCAAAACCAAAGTCTGAGATTAATTACAGGTGCTATCAAAACCACACCAATAGCAGCTATGGAAATACTGACCAACCAATGCCCCATTGAATATGAAATAGAAAAAGCAGCTCTTATTCAACACGAAAAGTTGATCAGACTCCCATTCAATACATGGCACAAGAGAAATTTTACACATACACTAAAGACCCAGGAGAGCTTTCTTTCCAAAATTCAAGACATCAAGAAGAATGTATACCTTCCTAATTCAAAGGAAAACTTCATATCTAAAGTCAATCTGACACAAACATTAGACATCACATATTATTTACACCTGACAGAAGAAGTTAAGAAAAGTGATACTCCAACTAGTGTTCTAAAATTATTGGCATTAGAGACAATCCATACTAGATTTCCAGAACACGAATGGCTCCATATTTATACTGATGGATCATTAATATCAAACCAAGATGGAGCAGGTGCTGGAGTCACATGTCACCTCTTTTCCTATTAGAAATCTTTAAGTTATGGAACTACAAACTTTGATGGAGAAATTGAAGCAATTCGAATGGCCCTACAAAATCTTTTGTACAGAATTTCACTTTTTCAGCAAGCAGTTATTCTCTCAGATTCCCGGGCAGCAATTATAGCAATTACTTCCAAGTTGTCACCAAAAAACCAAACAATTATAGAATGTTGGAAAATCCTTACCCATCTAACAGCACTTCAAAAACACCTAGTCTTCCAATGGATACCAGCTCACTGTGGACTGAGTGGTAATGAGAAAGCTGATTTTCTTGCAAAAAAGGGTACTGGCAATGTGCAGAAATCAATAGTTAATTTACCATTTTATGCAGCTAAAAGATTAGTCAACTCTGAATTCAAAAAAATTATTGAAAAATATTACTATGAAAAATCAAAGAATAAAAGATGGGAACTACCAAACATTCAAATAGTAATTCCTGTGTATCCTCAAAAAACAGCAGTTGCAACCTTCAGGTTGATTACAGGACATGATTATCTGGCAAAACATTTAAACAGAATTGGGATATATTCTTCACCACTCTGTCCTCTATGTGATCTGCAAGAGGAAATGGATCGAGACCACCTTCAAATATGCCCGGCCACTTCTAATGCCCCATCCATCAGTGAGAAATATTGGAGAGCAAGAGGATTAATGACTTCATTGTCAGAAATCCAGCATTAGCTAACAACAACAACATATTCCTCTTTCTTCAATATCTGCTTTTCTCTTCTGATTTTGTTCCTTTTCTTTACAACATTTATTTAATATACTTCATACTTTTGTTTAATGTTATTCTGTTTTCAATGGCAGCAGGAAGTATGAGGTAGTTTAGTTGTGACAGATTATGGAATGATGGATGATTGTTTTACCATTGGATTTTGAATTGCACACAATTTATGTTCTGATATTGGTGGGTTATTTGCATCCTCTACACAAAATGTGTGTCTACACCTATAACGATTTATTCTGGAATAAAACCCAGCAAAGAGAGAGAAATTTAAGACATTAAAATAAAAGCGTACTTCTGAATAAAAACATTTGAAATAAAAACATTTACATTTTATTTTTAAATTATTCAAAGATTTTTACCTTTCTTGCTTCTTCCAATTCCTTGGCTTTGCTCCAATCTTCCCTTGATTTCTTTTTCGGTTCATGATTTTCAAGCTCACTTTTGTTCCTTAAAATTTCTGAGACATATACATTTTGTGTTGAAGTCATGTTTCTGTTAATTATTACTTCTGCAAATAAATGAATTATTTAATTCATAACATAAATTTGCATGGATATTTTTAGGTGATACAAAATAGTTGCCTTCAATTTATTTTTATATGTATCAATATTTGGTTTTCCTTATTAGTGTGTGTGATTAAAAGGTAATTAAGCAGAATTTAGGCTGTTTGAGAAGACAAATGAAATTTGGTTGACCGTTTTATGCTAATTAGGTTTTTCCCATTTTGTTTATTGGAAAAACTCTTGCTATTCATAGTTAGATGCTAATGTTCTAAATGTAAGTAATAACTCTTAGCTTATTGCTCACTTAACAGAAGATTAGCACGTAAGGTTTAATCCAAAGTTAACTCTAGTTTTAGCATGCATGCATATGAGCTGATGTTACTGGAATTACAATGAAAATATGTTGTCACTGCAGTAAGTATTAGTGACTGAAATTCCTCCATAGTGTGTGATTACTGTAACCATTCATATCACTACTTACTAATATACCTAACTAGCATAATAACATTCATGACTGGGTTCCTGGACATTTGCATTTACTTTCACTAGGATTGCGCGATGATACCATTAATTCATGTATACTACCATTGCTGTATGTTGCATGTTTGTCAAAGTGAGCTATTAATTACAAATTGTAGCTAAATTATGAAACTTAGAAAGAAATCATGAGTGAATTTGTGTTAGTTTAGGATTAGTAATCATGTTAAGACAAAATACTTTTGATGTATGATGTGATGTACAACGAAATCAACATTAATGCCAGGATTATGATGAAATTTACTTAATGATTATCTTCCTTACCTTTAATACTCAACGGCACTCAAAGACTCATGAAAAGGCCCTGGATATACTTTTACTACGTCCTCAAGGAATCTATCATACTTCTCTCCAACATTGAGACTTTCCATAGGGTGAAAATACAAGCACTGAAACATCTGATCCCTATTTTTGGCTTCATTTGATCCATTGATTTCTATTCTCTTTGAACAACGTTTTATTTCCTTTGGGCAGTTATCCTGTGGTTCAATAAATTCAACACCAGTGTTGGCAAACTCTTTTTTGAAGTCAGTCCTACAAATTCTTCCTTGGGAGTCCCAGTTGTCTACGATTATTTTGGAACCATTAATAATGAAAGCTTTTAGCAGGGATAATAACGTTTGTTGGTCGCTCCTTAGTATTTCTAGCAGAAAATAATTAGAAGTACCTAGTTCTTCACCACGAAGAAAATAAATTAGCCTCCTACCATGACCTCTATCAACATAGAAATCTGTGATGGAAACCTGCTTATCCTTGCCTCCAATTGGTTTTGTCCAGTTACTAACTATAACATAACATACTTCACGACAAAACTGATAATAGTCATTAACAGTAGTTTTGCTCAATTTCAACTGTTCAGCTGCTTCACTGACAGTATCGTCTCTTACCCAATGATATATTAGTAACAAATTTTGCTGCACACTCAGACGAGAGCCAAAAAACCAAGTATTTTTTGTAACTGACCACTTCTTTCGACAGTTTTGCTTAGAACACCGAAGATAAAATGGTACCTTTAAACCACCATTGGAGCGCCTGTACCAACCTACTTTTCCAGACTCACAAATTTGACACGGTGTTTTCCTTTCAGGTAACAATCTCCTTTGCACAGCAAACTCTACTGCAGATTTTTCATCCTGTAAGGTAGACTTTAACTGTTCCAACTCCATAGCGTTACTGCAATGGCGTTCAAATGTGTCATACGTCTGTGAGTATTACGTGAATTTTCCATGTACTTGCAATAAGAAATATACGTTTACCCTGAATATTTAAATCAATCTTATTTTGCCACATTAATTCACAAACAACTTGAAACAACTCAGTACCTGCTCAATAACAAATTAATAACTAAAAATAGTCATTGTGGTTAATATTTTTATATTAACCATATAAAATGCCGTTTGGTCTTATCTTCAGACTAACGATTTAAGCAAAAAAGAGTAAACATCACTAACTTAACCGGCTACGACGAATATACGCAATGAAAGTTTTTGTAACAGCAAACTTTCATTTTGGGCGATTCTCACAGACCATGTATTGCTGTATCACTTGTTAATGCATTTCTAAATTGTATCCTAAAGTCAGCAAGTCAAACATTTGAAAACAGCGACTCTTTCGTTCGAAACACCGTTATAGTTAAGCTTTTTCTAACTTGCTATTCATTAAGAAGTCTCACAAACGTCCATCTTGTTCTTAATGGCCAACTCAACACACTCCGTGTTTGGTTCCAACTTTCATTCTACAAAAGTGGAATAATTGTTAAAGAAAAAATTATTGTCACTATATTGTATTAAACGTGTTGCTACTTAGCTCTCAATAGAAACTCTAATACGAAGCAGATGAATCCGTTCAGAATTAGTTCGCAAGTTTGTGTCGTTGCAACATTGCTTGAGCCATTGTTGTGATTCTATGCGCGGTAGCCAAGCAGTGTTCCAAACATGACAGAAAATCCTTCAGAGCTGTCCAACTTGCTGTTCCAACGTTTTGGAAACTAGTTTGTAGCCAGTGAAATCGGTTCTTGGTCAAAAGCAGGAGCTACAAATTCTGGACATGCACAAATCGTATAGACTAATAGCCTAGTACGCGTGCGCAGTTATTCAATATCAGAGATTAATGTTGGTTCAAGTGATTTAGAGTATGTTCCAACAAGTGCTTCTGAAAGCGTTCCGAACTAATACCAACAATTTCTTACGCACATTCAAATCGTTCAGGTTCTCAGAATTAGTTCAGAAATTTTGTCATGTTGCAATTCTACTTAGGTACAGCGCATGCCAGAACTGATACTGGATCGTGTTGGAACAAACCTAAAGAAAAAGTGTTCATTGTCATTCAAACACGTGACGCGCTATAACACACCATTAATGTCATTACAATCAAACTATAATTTAAATTACCATTTTGACACTTACTGTTTCATAGAGCTCTGTTATTCCTTGTCAATATATAATATTCCTATTTTTCTTCGTTCTGCTGTACAGTAGAACATCCATCCATGCTGCCAACAGAAATACAATACTGCGAAAAAACGACCAGAAGCCACAGAAATTATGAAATCAGTCCTATAACATTGATCCGTTATAGAAAGTATTCATTACCCATGATACTCCTAGCGCATTGACAATATTTTAAATACTCAGTACATCACAAATACAGCTTTACGAACGCAGACGCATGTTATTATCAGTGGCGGTTTACCACAGAACACCTACATCGGATTACCAAATAATATAACGCCTACAAAACTTTCGCTTCAAAATTTGTATTATAATTCTGTTTAAGAAACGAATGTAACTTCACAAACTTCAATATTACCCGAATAAATATGCATGCTCAAAATTGTATCAGTTCTTCAAGTACGGTTAATCTTCTTCACATCTCAAAAAGGTTATTGCCACTCCAAAACTGCGGAGAGTATCCATTCCATCCATTCTAACGCTCGTTTGAGGGGAAGAGAGCTTATTCGTTTTGAATACCTACTCAACTCATGAACTATATAACATTCCACGATGGTGATGTATAAAGAAAAGAAACTGGAATGTAAAACCTGAAACTATACTCTTGTATGTTAAATTCAAGAAAATCTTAACTGCAAATACATTTAAATCAGAAGGAAGAGTGCGGGATTTCTATACAAACGGCTCTCATACGTGCAGATCCAATTGCCGCATCCAAAGGGCGAAACCGAAGAAAAAGGTTGCGCGAAAGTTTGAAAATCAGTAACACAGCTTATTGATATCAATAGATCAGCAGTTAGAAAAGAACTGAAAATTTACGTCAGTGTATCCTATGAATAAACTTACCCATTGAAACAGCGCTGGTAATAAAATTCCTGCAAGTTATACGATACTGTGCATAATTAAAGAATTCTCTTCCTCTCACCCAAACAGAAGGCAGCCCCAAAAATTGATTTCAGTACTAATTTTTAAATTATACAAATAAAGCAACACAATGAAAATCTGCATTTAGTATAATATCAATAAAATCTACTTCTTATAATTGCTAACATTATTACCATAAAGTACTGAACATTTTCATGATTTATTGTACAGACATGTTTTTATTTTTTGCCCTGTTCATTTTCTTACTACTTGTTTCTAAATTTGTGAACATTGGTATTTTGGTTAACCCAGCACTTGCCTATTGCTATACCGCTCACAAAAGTTAAAGGCGTGTGAACGCTGGCCAATGCTCAAGCAGAGCGGTGTTGCCAAGCGTAGTGCGTGTACTGGCAGAGGTTCTGTACATAACAGTGTGTGAGATGCATGCACCACATTCGGCAGCGCTGGTAGGAGGGGCAAGCGTAGGATTCCCTGGAGTCCGAGGTACGCCCCGCCTCCATATTGTCACCGCGCCCGCCGCATCTAATTGCCGACAACAGCAGTGTCACCCATCGCATTATTGTCGGCACTACCGCAAAGGAGCCGAAGGAAAGAGACAGAGAATGGCCGCATTGTTGGGGCGCTTGCCGAAAGAGAGAAAAGGATAGACACTTCGAGAATCTTCTGCTTTGTATTTCACCGCATAACTGAGCTTTCCCGAAGTTTCCAGAATAGTGCTTGGGAGATATAAATAGAGGTAAAGTGTGAGAAGGGACAGTTCTTGTGTTACGAATTCGGAGCCGTGCTGTTGGTGAATCGGTAAAGACTTTCTTGCTGTTGCAACGAGTGTACAAAGTTACTGTTTACGGAAATAAAAGTGTTTCTTTATCTCGACTACATCTGCCTTCTTTACTTTACACCCACCAAAGTCACACTGGTGTCAGGAGTGGGATCCGTCGAATTGCTTCTAGTTTCGTTACATCGTCGTTAGAAGTTGCAACGTTAGAACCAAGATGGAGGGAGATTCGGAAACCAGGATGATGGCAATGATGAAAGAATTATTCGCCGAAATGAAGACAGAAATGTCCAAGATGAAGACGGCAAACGACAACCTCGTCGCCGAAATGAAGGCGGCAAACGACAACCTCGCTGCCAAAATGAAGACGAGAAACGACAACCTCGTTGCCGAGCTGAAAGAGATGAAGACGGAGCTATCGGCGAAAATTGACGGCGAACTGACTGGCGTGACGGAAGACGTGGAAGAACTCGGCGAAAAGGTGGAAGACCTCTGCCAGCATGTGGACGTCGTGGAGGACGACGGGGAACGTCTTGGCGCCCTGGTAGTAAGAGTTGACGAGAGCGTCAAAGTACTGGATGCCAGGGGCAGACGGAATAGCGCGGAGCCGGGGAGGGAGCACCTAGTGGCCGAGGCGACAGTTGCGCCCGTTTCAGATGATATGAGGGAAGACGTGGAACAACTCGGTGAACTGATTGGCATGACGGAAGACGTGGAACAACTCGGCGAACTGACTGGCGTGACGGAAGACGTGGAAGAACTCGGCGAAAAGGTGGAAGACCTCTGCCAGCATGTGTACGTCGTGGAGGACGACGGGGAACGTCTTGGCGCCCTGGTAGTAAGAGTTGACGAGAGTGTCAAAGTACTGGATGCCAGGGGCAGACGGAATAGCGCGGACCCGGGGAGGGAGCACCTAGTGGCCGAGGCGACAGTTGCGCCCGTTTCAGATAACGAAAGTGTACGTCTCTGGGAAGACAAAGGGGCAGTTCAGGGACGTCGTCGAGGATCCCCTGGAGGAGTGTGTCGGGTACGTAACCAACCAGGATATGACGTGGAGGACGATCAGCAGGGAAGCGCACAAGCAAACGAGCAACACGCGAGAACCGACTTGGCGTGGGACATGGGGGGACCGTCGGAGCCATCCAATCACCTGACGCATAGTGCCGTGAACGGAAGAATGGCGGACATCATCGTGGACGGCAGGATACAGGAGAGGCCGAGCCGAGCACGAGTGAACACGAGTGCAGCGGTGGACGCGACTCGCGCGGATGTGGCGGGGTTTGTTGCCGGACCCATCGGAAGCAAGGTGGCTGCGAAAGTGCGCCAGAGAGGTCGGCGGACATGGTACCCAGTGAGCCGTTTCCAAGTGCGCAGGATGGCCCGTCAACACACCAGGAAGAAGGGCAACTGGACGAGGGACCGTCAAGACCGGCGGTACTGTTGCAGAATTTCGAAACAGGATGGCATACATCGTCCTACCCGGACCAAGGGACACTATCCAACAGCGATACCTAGGATCGTGCCTCCTGGAGAAGAGGTTCGATGGGTGGGGCGCAAGGGAGATGCCGCAGTGATAGTGCTGGTCGGTACGACCAACTCTGAGGAGGGAGCAGTGTCACCGCGCCCGCCGCATCTAATTGCCGACAACAGCAGTGTCACCCATCGCATTATTGTCGGCACTACCGCAAAGGAACCGAAGGAAAGAGACAGAGAATGGCCGCATTGTTGGGGCGCTTGCCGAAAGAGAGAAAAGGATAGACACTTCGAGAATCTTCTGCTTTGTATTTCACCGCAATAACTGAGCTTTCCCGAAGTTTCCAGAATAGTGCTTGGGAGATATAAATAGCGGTAAAGTGTGAGAAGGGACAGTTCTTGTGTTACTAATGCGGAGCCGTGCTGTTGGTGAATCGGTAAAGACTTTCTTGCTGTTGCAACGAGTGTACAAAGTTACTGTTTACGGAAATAAAAGTGTTTCTTTATCTCGACTACATCTGTCTTCTTTACTTTACACCCACCAAAGTCACAATATGCCTTTAAGTTTTGCGAAGATTATAGTCACTTCATGCTCTAATATTGACCTTGGGTTGAATGGTGTTGGGCTGTAACACTTTTATGAAACAAGGATAATACTGATAGACAATACTAGTAAAGAACCCAAACTACGAAACAAGGCCCAAGCCGAGGAAGTGAACTAATGCAGAGTTTCAACTGGGCGGGACAAGGAATTTAGGCAGGTACAGAGAAAGTAAGTTTGGAGGCCACTGTATATTGAGAGGATTAGCATTAAACCAAGCAACCGTAACATTGTGCATATTCCTCATTTTTGTAGCATTGTAACAATTCAAATTATATATGCTGATGTACCTACCCACAGGCATGGAAATAAGTATTCATACAGTACTACAATTTAAATTGATCAGTGATATTTCCATATTAACTTAAATAAAACTGCCAAGATTTTAAAAAGACTGGTACACCATTAAATAAACAGTATAATGATAACAACCTTCAGAATTAGATAAATGTGTTTCAAGAAAGTTAGCAATACCCCCATTCTGGCGCTATTTGATAGGGACAAAAGTATTCATACACCACTAGAAATGTAAACATAGAAACCACTAAAGAACTGTTTGCAACAATGAACGCCTTCAGCAACAAGCTGCACCTCTTACATGTTGGTTCTGTTATGTGGTGAATGACGTGATACAGAAAAATGGGCCACAAAGATTTAAAAAAAAAAAAAAAAAAAAAAAAAAAAAAAAACTTTAGTGTGAAGGCAAATAGTTGGGTGACAATATCAAGAGGGAATATGATTTTCATAAATTGCTGATATTATTGGAAGAAGCCAGGCAACTGTACAGGCCAACTGTTCACAGATGAAAGTAAATTTAACGTATCTGTAAATTATAGCAGAAGTTTGGCGTGGAGAAGACCAAATACTGAGCTTGAACCCAAACCATTCAAGCCGCACTGAAGCACGGTGGTGAAGTTATGTTATGGTGATGTATGGCTACATCTGATGTTGGCAACTTGCTTTCGTTGTAAATAACATGCATAAATTCCAGTATTTAAATATCCAAAAGGAAAATCTACAAAAAAGTATTGATAGCTTGCATTTAGGCTCAGATTGCTATGCTATCATAAAAGAAGAATGACCCTAGTCATGAGACGGAAATTGTTATATGGTTTTTCCGCTATACTCTCTACATTCTTAAGCTTCCAGCACAGAGCACACCCCCTAATATACTTGAATTTCTTTGTAGTACACTTGACAAGAATGGTCAGCAAAGTAAATGAGTGAGTGAGCGAGTGAATGAGGGAGTGAGTGAGCGAGTAAGTGAGTGAGTGAGGGATTGAGTGAGTGAGTAAGTGAGTGAGTGAGTGAGAGAGTGAGCGAGTGAATGAGAGACTAAGTAAGTGAGGGAGTGAGCGAGTGAGTGAGTAAGTGAGTGAGCGCGTGAGGGAGTGAGTGAGTAGATGAGCGAGTGAGTGAGCGAGTGAGTAAGTGAGCGAGTGAGCGAATGAGTAAGTGAGTGAGTGAGTGATGGAATACGTGTGCGAGTGAGTAAGTGAGCGAGAGGGTGAGCGAGTGAGTGAGGTGTAAGTGAGCGAGTGAGTGAGTAAGTGGGCGAGTAAGTGAGCGTGTAAGTGAGCGAGTGAGTAAGTTAGCGAGAGAGTGAGTGAGCATGTGAGCGAGTGAGTAAGTGAGCGAGTGAGTAAGTTAGCGAGAGAGTGAGTGAGCTAGTGAGTAAGTGAGCGAGTGAGTAAGTGAGCGAGTGAGTAAGTGAGCGAGTGAGAAAGCTAGCGAGTGAGTGATTAAGTGAGCGAGTGAGTGAGTAAGTTAGCGAGTGAGTGAGTGAGTGAGTGAGTAAGTGAGTGAGTAAGTGAGCGAGTGAGTAAGTGAGTGAGCGAGTGAGTGAGTAAGTTAACGAGAGAGTGAGCGAGTGAGTAAGTTAGTGAGTGAGAGAGTGAGTGAGTGATGGAGGAAGTGAGCGAGTGAGTGAGTAAGTGAGCGAGTGAGAAAGCTAGCGAGTGAGTGATTAAGTGAGCGAGTGAGTGAGTAAGTTAGCGAGTGAGTGAGTGAGTGAGTGAGTAAGTGAGTGAGTAAGTGAGCGAGTGAGTAAGTGAGTGAGCGAGTGAGTGAGTAAGTTAACGAGAGAGTGAGCGAGTGAGTAAGTTAGTGAGTGAGCGAGTGAGTGAGTGAGTAAGTGAGCGAGTGAGTAAGTTAGCGAGTGAGTAAGTGAGTGAGTAAGTGAGCGAGTAAGTGAGTGAGCGAGTGAGTGAGTAAGTTAACGAGAGAGTGAGTGAGCGAGTGAGTAAGTTAGTGAGTGAGTAAGTGAGCGAGTGAGTAAGTGAGCGAGTGAGTGAGCGAGTGAGAGAGTGAGTGAGTAAGTGAGCGAGCGAGTGAGTGAGTAAGTGAGCGAGTGAGTGAGTAAGTTAGTGACTAAGTGAGCGAGTGAGTGAGCGAGTAACTTAGTGAGTGAGCGAGTGAGTAAGTTAGTGAGTAAGTTAGCGAGTGAGTGAGTGAGTAAGTGAGCGAGTGAGTAAGTGAGCGAGTGAGTAAGTGAGCGAGTGAGTAAGTTAGCGAGCGAGTGAGTAAGTGAGCGAATGAGTAAGTTAGCGAGTGAGTGAGTAAGTGACCGAGTGAGTAAGTTAGCGAGAGAGTGAGTGAATAAGTGCGCGAGTGAGTGAATGAGTGAGTCAGTGAGCGAGTGCGTAAGTTAGCGAGAGAGTGAGTGAGCTAGTGAGTAAGTGAGTAAGTGAGCGAGTGAGTAAGTGAGCGAGTGAGTGAGCAAGAGAGTAAGTAAGCAAGTGAGTGAGTGGGTAAGTGAGCGAGTGAGTAAGTTAGCGAGAGAATGAGTGAGCTAGTGAGTAAGTGAGCGAGTGAGTAAGTGAGCGAGTGTGTGAGTGATGAAGTAAGTGAGTGAGTAAGTGAGCGAGTGAGTGAGTCAGTAAGTGAGTGACAGAGTAAGTGAGCGAGTGAGTGAGTAAGTGAGCTAGTGAGTAAGTGAGCAAGTGGGCGAGTGAGTAAGTGAGCGAGTGTGTGAGTGAGTGAGTGATGGAGTAACTGAGTGAGTGAGCGAGTGAGTGAGTAGGTGAGCGAGTGATGGAGTAAGTGAGCGAGTGAAGGAGTGAGCGAGTGAGTGAGCAAGAGAGTAGGTAAACAAGTGAGCGAGTGACCGAATGAGTGAGTGAGTAAGTGAGCGAGTGAGTAAGTTAGCGAGAGAATGAGTGAGCTAGTGAGTAAGTGAGCGAGTGAGTAAGTGTGCGAGTGTGTGAGTGAGTGAGTGATGGAGTAAGTGAGTGAATAAGTGAGCGAGTGAGTGAGAGAGTAAGTGAGCGACAGAGTAAGTGAGCGAGTGAGTGAGTAAGTGAGCTAGTGAGCAGGTGAGCGAGTGAGTAAATGAGCGAGTGAGTAAGTGAGCGAGTGTGTGAGTGAGCGAGTGAGTGAATGATGGAGTAAGTGAGTGAGCGAGTGAGTGAGTAAGTGAGCGAGTGAGTGATGGAGTAAGTGAGCGAGTGAGTAAGTGAGCGAGAGGGTGAGTGAGTAAGTGGGCGAGTGAGTGAGTAAATTAGCGAGAGAGTGAGTGAGCTAGTGAGTAAGTGAGCATGTGAGCTAGTGAGTAAGTGAGCGAGTGAGTGAGTAAGTGAGCGTCAGAGTAAGTGAGCGAGTGAGTGAGTAAGTGAGCTAGTGAGTAAGTGAGCAAGTGAGCGATTGAGTAAGTGAGCGAGTGTGTGAGTGAGCGAGTGAGTGATGGAGTAAGTGAGTGATGGAGTAAGTGAGTAAGTGAGCGAGAGGGTGAGCGAGTGAGTGAGTAAGTGAGCGAGTGAGTGAGTAAGTGAGCTAGTGAGTAAGTGAGCAAGTGAGCGAGTGAGTAAGTGAGCGAGTGTGTGAGTGAGCGAGTGAGTAAGTGAGCGAGAGAGTAAGTGAGCGTTGAGTGAGCAAGTGAGTAAGTAAGTAAATAAGTAGCAAATAAATAAATGAATAAACGGATAAATGAAAAAATAAATAGATGAGTGAGTGAATGAATAGATTAAAATAACCACTAGCGCAACAGCCCTTCGAAGGCCATGGCTTACTGCCCAGCCGCTGCATGACACACACCTCTGGCCATGAAAGTGTTGTAGCACTGAAGGGTGGGACGTGGTCAGCACCCCGAGCCGTCCGGGCCGGTTATGCCACTTTTGCGACCTGTGATCGTTACTTCTTTATCAAGTAGCTTGTTAATTGGCACCTCAGGGGCCTAAGGAGGCTGAGTACACCCCGTGCCAGAGTTCTCAGTGGGGGAGAGTATCCCATGCCGGTACCGGTGATCTAACCCGGGTTCTCCGCGCCAGAGGCGGGCGCGCTACCACTGCGCCTCGGAGACGGTCAACTGAGCGTAGAACTACACAACATTAATTTTAATAACATCCAGTTCTGGAATGTACGGAAAACTAATACGATAGAATCATCAAAGAGGCCATTCAAGTTAAATTACACCCAGGGAAGTACAAATGAAACTGAGTCCAGCTTGGATATATACCAGCCATTGAACGCACCAGTCAGAGGAGATTGACGGGCCGCACGTAACACATCTACCCACTTCCCGAAGAAGGCCCTTTATTTTTAAAATTATGAAACCTCAACGTTTATAAACATAATCAGTGTTTCCTGAAGAAGGCCATCAGTTTGAAATCGCCATTTATTTATTCAGTTGCTGAATGGCATTACACTATAGAAACAAAAACCATCTACATTTTATTACAATGAATATACTTGATGTATCAACAATATAATCAATATTTCGGCTTTGCTGAGAGAAGTGCATTCTGGCATTTCATACCAATTTATTTATCAGGGAGTAAAATTTGAAAGTTCCACATTTCTTGATAGATTTTTCTGAAATTCTTACTGTGTTTGTATTTATACGAGGATAGGATGTACACCAAATTTCATTAAAATTGGATAATTCGTTTATGATATATAAATTAGTTTATGAATTTAATAGGCACACTTTCAAAATATGACTCGCGTCTACTGACTTTTCAAAATTGGTTTATATTGGCAGAACTGGCGCTCTAAAACATGGGTAACAATTGTATGAAGAGATATTTCAAATACATTTGCTGATTATGCTGTACATACTTTTTAATAACAAAGAAAATTTAATCTTAAAAATTATTGATTTTTTATACAATTTTTTTTTTTTTTTCTGGAGTTCCCGTTAATGATAACATCAATATTGAAGCATAGAATTGTTTAGCTGTTATTTCTGAATACTTGTGGAAATTTTCATCGAATTTGAAGCAAAACTCAGGCGCGACCTTCTTTTGGAATATGCAGAAATGTAGTTTTGAGAAATAGGCGTTTATATAGGAACATGCTGTGTATGTTAAGGGAAGAGCACTATTTGAAAGGGCCGTAATGATCACATGGAGTGAGGGATATGAAAAACGTTAGCCGATCCAAATGCACAGGAGTTCCAGGAACATTTTAAGGTAAAAAAATCTGATGTGTTGCACTCACATGACTTTCTCTACTCTTGTACTAGCCATTCTTAACAAACTCTTATTCCTATATCTTCTTCATGTTAGTTAAGATAAACATTTGCACAAATTATCTTATTGCTTATTTCCTTGTAGGTGTATAGCAGCCAGAGTGAAAAGATAAGTATATTTTTCCATTGATGCAGTGAGGAAAATATATTTTGCAGTGTTGTATAAGCAGCTTCTATTTCTTCATCAAAATTTGTGATGTGGATGATGATACTAGGATGTAGTTTGGGTCAAAACTGCATACCTTGTGCACATTTGTGAGTCCAGTCCAATGTTGGCAGGCTGAGAACAGTCGGAGGTGTGTCATACGTGTACAGCTGGATTCACAGTTCTTGGCCCCTGACCTTGAGTGGAAGTCCTGTAGGCGAACCTATAGTTTCTGTCTCTCTCGTCATCTCATATAATTCTGATAATGAAACCATGCAAAACAAGTGGGGCGGGGAGGGGGAAGATAGTGATGTCTGCATTTCAACAGTCCCTGCTAATTCACAATTCATTTTTTGTTCAGCATGCGGTAATTAAAGACATATTAAGGGAAGGCACAACTGAAATTGCTATTTTCTAAACTATCTATCCAATCTGTCTGAAATTTGAACCATATATTTGTCTTGTAATGTTAAAACAGTTTTATGAATTTAAAAGCAAAATCTTCAGTATTTTTTATTTATAAATTTTCAAAAATGTAAAATTATGGGTATAGGCAAAATGCAGTACACGATGCAATTTTTTAAAAACAAGAAAATTAAAAAATTGTTATTGCTTCTGAAGCATGAAACTACAAATTTGACATATAGTTTCTTTCTGACATTTTTAGTTTATGATAAAAAAAAATTTGAATTTTTATGACAGTATTTTTTTCAATTTTAGGATGAATTGTCATATTAAAAAAATTGTAAATCAAAAACTTTTTATGATACAGAAAAATTATATGACAGTTTTGTTTACTTGGGTTTTTAAAATAAGCATGCAAATTTTTAAACTGGTTGGATGAAAATTGCATCGTGGCATGCATTTTCAATATGCAGAAATGCTAAAAAATTTAAATGCCTGAAATTTAAGTTTTAAAATTATAATGATATTTTGGTTATGTTTCAGACCTTGAAACTGGTTAAAATCCCCCAGGCTCATATGTTGGACCTTCTTGCCTCCTTTTCCTTTGTTCTGCAACACTTTTCTTCAATTTTAGCTTCCTCCTGGATGTTTTGGCTGATTTCTTTGTCGAAGCAGAAGCATGTTGCAAACGTCTAACATCCCTCCCATGGGTTATCTTCAGAGAAGCAGGTGAAATTGAAGTGCCTTTGACTTCTGATGACAACTTCAATGAAGATGAACTACCAAAGTTGAATTCAGTTAGGCACAGCAATTTGAAGTCTCTTCAATGAAACAAAAACTTCCTTAGGACACTTTCGCCACACGACACTATGCAGGCTTTCATTTGCATTTTGTGTCTTACCAAAAGTGCACCGTTTTAAAATCTCATCAGAGGCTAGCCTTTGATACACTGGCATTATTTTTGAGATAACATCTTGCCTCAAAAATGTTCTCATTGTTCTGGCATCATGATTTGGAATTTTTTCTTTCTTCGCTATAGCTCTGTTATAAAAGCACCATGAGGTAACTCCAGTGGGACAATTTGAGTGCTGGGGATTACTGTCTGTAGAACTACAGTGATGCAATGTAGCAATAATACCCCTCTTCATATCCTGTACATTGGGAATGTTGTCCAGTATGGCAATTCTATAATAAATTTGCAGGCGAGCTATAATATCTTCTGTCAGACTTCCAGGTTTTTTTCCTCCCAGTGTTACACCTTTCTTCTTCCATTCTTCAACAACTGCTTTCAGACCCTTGCTAAGCCTTTTAGAAACATGATTTATACATTCTTCTTTTTGAAGAGGCACATCATCTCCATAAACCTTAATATTTTGTAGATGTTTAAAAGTTTTAGCATCTCCATCAGACAGAATGGTGGTGTACCTAAATTTAGTAAAGTATGTCAACCTCTCCCATAGGATTTCAGCAGCTTTTGCTTCCATTGCATTTGAGGAGCCATCATAATTCTTTTCACATGTGCCACTTAGTTTGTGTTCTTCTAGCCATATTTTAAATTCTTCCTCATTTAATTTTACTTGATTCGTTGAGCAATATGGACAAAATTTTGACAATATTTCAAAGTCAACTACTAATCCAGTGAGAATATCAATTACAAATCCCATTCCATACAATGATGAATGTCCTCTCTTCATCTAGGTACCATCGTAAGACACGGTTATGTCAATTATGTCAGTGTCTCTTAGGGTAGCATCCATGTCGATGTGAGCCTGCCTTACTGCAGCATGTGCCTTCTTCAGCACCTCTTTTGTGAAGTCAGCATTGCACTTTGCTATGTATGTGAGATGCTTACTGTAAGTGGTTGATGAAAAGCATGACATACCCATTCCAATACAAAATTTTTCTAAATCTGCATGTCCTGAACCAATATTTAAAAAAGAAGTAACCATCCTTCGGTTCACTTCGAATGGAGGCCTGGCACTGTCATCACTGTGTACTCGTGGGCTTGATGAAACTTCTTTTATTGTAGTTTTGCAGCTTTCACAGGTTACTAATATTTTGAAGGCAAAGCCAGAGATTTCTAAAGTTTGTACTTTTAGTGCTGGTTTGCTACATTGGGTGCACTTCATGCCTTTGTATAACTGTTCCCATACACTTGCATGAACTAGACTAAAATCAGTGTGAGGCATACCTGGGTCGACAGAAGCTTCAAATGCTGCAAGATTTAATTTTCTCTCACTGGCAGTTGTTGATGGCAAAGGTGAGGTTCTTATGCAGCTTGTAGATGCTTCAGGTTCATTGTTTTCTCCTGAGGTTTCCAAATGCTCACTGTGTACTGCTGCTGTCATTTCACTTTTCACATTTGGTTTCCAACGCTTGTTTATTAAATTTGTAGCCTTATTGCAACGTTTAGACTTAACCTTATAATGCACACTGGTCCAGCGGCGAAGAAAGCCGAAGTGTTGGAGTCACGTGACTAAAATGGCTTGGCTTCACGTGACATGCATCACGTGACTAGAAAGTTGAGCGGGAAAGGTAAATACGCGCAAGTGATTGCAAGTGCAATATGGAAGTGAATGAAGTGAGCCAAAAATACAATTTATGTGCGCTGAGTGTGGGAGATGGTACAAGCAGAGACATTTGCAACGTCACGCTTCCACAGCTCCACAGCTCACCCTGGGAGAGTGAATGCCATTGCACCTCTCCAAAAACTTCAGTTTAAGTGCAGCCTTTGCAACTTTGGAGGAAGATCAGAAAGTAGTTTATACGAACACTTGGAACTGATACACGATAGTCGTGTAAAATTGGATGAACTGGAATTCTCATCATTTGGAGACTTCAAGAGTTGGAAAGAAGGAACTGAGGTGGCAGAGGTAGCAGAGACACTGAGCATTGCAGTATCTTTGCTGCAAGAGAACTCGCATGAATAAGTGCTAATGTGAGTTATTTTAAATTATACTATTTACTAAAATTAAAATTGCAGCTAACAGTACCTGAGAGTGACGGTTTAACTGAGAAAAATATATCTGTGTGTAATATTGGTATATTCTATTTGAGTGCACCCCGAGCCAGGCCTCCCAGAGGGGATAAAATCCCTATGCTGGTACCGGGGATCGAACTCGGGTCCTCTGCACCAGAGGCAAGCGCGCTACCAACTGCGCTACGGAGGCGGTTTCCGTGTCAGTTCTTTAAAAGAAATGGGGCAAAATTGTATCCACATATGTATGGGCATCAACTGTCGACTCAAAAAAATTCAGCCTAAAACTGTTTCCCCACTAATGGTGCACCATACACCTGGCGAGCTGACAGAGTTAACACATACGAATCATACACAAATACACATCGTGCAGTAGAAAACAATTACTGAGCTATAATACACTTTGTAACAGGAGTAAATAATAAAGTACACTAGTAGTAATACAGCCACACGATATCGTGTCAACTCAGTACTGATTGTGAGCAGAGAAAAACAAATGATACTCGTGACCTTGTGTATATCAGCTGCTGGTGACGCGTTTCTGTGTGCACAGTGGAAAAACACAGCTTACGGTTCACATGTATTTGGATCTCTCTGTAGAATGGGGTGCTGAGAACCATAGCAGTTAGAGAATCCATAAAAAGTCACTCATACTCTATAGTTAAACCAGTTTAGATCAATCAATGTTAATTGTTCTTCACATATGCCATACACAGAACAAAGCTGATAACGAGAGTAATAAGATTGTAAACTTGCTACCTAAATACTTTTTACAACCACTGAAATTGATTATAATCCATTTAAAATTGTCTATATTTTAAGTGAAAATAGATATGACCTAGCCCCTAGGCACACTCATTACTTAGGCTACATAAAATACTGCTATTCATTGCATTGTATTTTTATTTATTTCTAGGACATACACAGTGGGAAGCTGGAGTTGTGATTGTGGGAGTAAAACTAACAAGCTGTTGGCGTCCAGTACTGTATTTCATCGCATACTTGCCACACTTTCTCGTTCTGGTTATCGTTGCTCTTACCGATGGTGTTGAACGAGCCTATACTTATTATTTTGTGATGTGAACTTATAACAGTGTCGGATTTAGGAGTTATGTATGTTCAATATAAATTATTTTGTGATGTAAACTTATAAAATGTTGGTATTCAGGAGTTATGTATGTTACATTTTCATAATTTTCAGACATAAAATGTTAAAACTGTTAATATTCAGAGGAAGTTATGAGTTCAGAACCCAATTATTTTGTGATGTAACTCAAAAAAGTGTTGGTATTCTGAAGGAGTAGTGTGTGTTCAATGTCAATTATTTTGTGATGAAAATTTATAAAAGTGTGTATTCAGAAGTTTAGGACTTGTAAATTACCTATGTAAAACTAGGTAAATAAAGTGTTGTTTATTAAATGGGGAAAAAGTTGTTCATACTTTCTTCATAAAGTGAAAATATACAGCGCAACCATTTTGCAAAGAATAAATTATTTATGAGCGGCTGTGATAACTTTCAGTAGCTAGTGTACAATAATGGGAGTAATTCCGGGATTACAATGAACGAAACGTAATACAATTACTAGTTTAGCGACATTTCTTACTTCACCATCTTGGCAGTTTGCAAACTGATGGCATCAACATTCAAGAATATATTACAATATGCTAAATACTCTACTTTCTCTGGTAAACTGAACAGATAGCAGTGATGGCATGTTATCTTTAATATTCCAGGTGTTGAGAAATCTTTATTTTATTATGCAGTGATTGCTTGCCTATAAATCAACTTGGTGTGACTGACCATTATGTGATGTTAGTTACACAAACCTGTGTGTCTGTTTTAAGTATATATTTTGGCAATCCATCATTTGTTACTTCCTACACCAGCAACAATTCTTCTGAAGTGAGAGGGATGAGGTAAACTGCACTTTAAGCAGCAGGATAAGTAAGAAAAAAAAAAAAACAGTGCATGAACATATAACTGAATCACAAGGGTATATTTTTGTTTCATTAACAGAAGCTGTACACACATGTTTATCTTCTTCCTGTTACACAGTGGGTTTTACTCTGCATTTCATGTGCAATATACTCTACCTGATCACATACGAATAGTTTATCCTGACTTAAATGACTCACCAGATTTTCAAATTAAGTCCAATCATTACTGAGATTGAAAGACACTGTTGTTATACACACACCTTTTTAAAACACTTTAACTTCTAAAGAAACTAACACTTTGAAACCTACAATGTGCTCAAGCACTGCCATAAAATCACTTTCATACACAAACAGTAAGTAGTTTTCACTTTCAATCATAACAAATGGAGAGAACACCGTTTTTAAAAGTTCCCAAATGACAAAATCTTCTTGTTTTGACACCATTCTCTGAAAGCTACCTCTTCCTGAAGTCTCTGCTATCACCTTTCTCCAGGATCCTTCTGAATTGATGCTAATGCTGTGCTGAAATATTTCGGTTGGTTCTCAAGGATAGTTGGTGTGCATCTTCTTTGAGCTAATAACGTTATAATTTGACTTGCAGCCACAACACAACACCTCTGCGGCTCTGAAACAACAGAAATAGGTCACCTGGTGATAGCATTTGTAAGAAATACAGGTTATTTCAAATCTCAAAAAAATTATAGCTTACCTTATTTCATAGAAAATGCAGTAAACAAGCCACAGTTCCTTCAATAACAAACTGACAGCCATATTTGCAGCAAGTGTCACGTGACGCCCAGCTGTGCGCCCAGCCATGTTAGTCACGTGACTCCAACACTTCGGCTTTCTTCGCCACTGGACCGGTGTGCAATATACGGTTAAGTAACGTTTAGAGCCCTTCTTGCCCTTACTGCGTTTATCACACAGCCTATTCATGTTCTGTTCTAATAAATGACTCTCTACTGAAAGATTTATCTAACAAAAAGGCAGCTGTAAACTAACCTGACTAACCTAAACTACAAACGCTACCTACTTATCTTCCCTATTAAAGTTTATACTATCTAAAAACTATACTTATATTTCTTATAAACAATTAAATATGCAGCAATAATAATATCTAAGCCACATATATGCCTATTCACCAACAACAATTTCACAAACACAACTCAACAGAACAACAGACTTGCAAAACAAAACAAACCTCTGTTTACCACCAAAATATGCTTTAGAGCATTCTTTTGTTGATCAGTTGAGCCAACACAGTTTTCTAGACAAGAAAATCCTTTCTCCTTGCTTACCCGCTAATTTCAAAAGCTGAAAATAAAAGCAATACTGTACCAGCTACATTGGAATGTATGTGCGCAGCATTGTGATTGAAACAGCTGGTAAACACGTGCGCAAGGGCATTTAAAAAGTCACGTGACGACCTTGAAACATACGCTAGGGCAGAAACAGAAGTGGATTATGAAACTAGAAGGATAGGAGGATTTTTTGCAAAGATAAAAAAAAATTTGAATTTGTGAGCGATTTTGGCCACATTTCAGTTGTCCATTCCCTTAAGATGTTTGCGATAAGAATGAATATAGTGAATTTATGAGACATTGATCATAGCATAAATAAAGTATGCTACCATTGCTTTCTAAATTAGGATCCAAAACATTACACAACCAGAGTAGCAAAATTGTTTCAAATGTATGGGCATAGAAAAAAGCTAAAAGCAAAGAACTGCTTATATCACAAGAGTTTTTCAAAAAATTTTAAAAGTTCAAAAACGCGTATTAGATGCCACAGGAGCGTCAGAAATAACAGTGAAAAGAATTGTTCAAGAACGCGAACAACATGAAAATCAGAACACGTCTTTTGGAACTCCAGGCAAAAGAAGTTCCGAAATGAGTAACGGGTCTAGATGACTTCGATAAATGTGTCGTTAGAAGAACGATTTATAATTCTTATGTTTAGGAAAAATGTGGTTTTTTTTTTTTTTTTTTTTTTTTTTTTTTTTTTTTAATTAACGTGCTCCAACGTAATGTCATATAGGACGGTGAATGAATGAAATGGGTGAAATGATGCTCAAATGAGCCCGAGCCCATGGAGCTTTAAGTTACCCGACATTCGTCTTCTCAGGATAAGGGGAAACCTCGGGGGAAAAAAAAAAACAACTTACCTGGATAACTTACCCTAAGCGAGATTCGAACTCGCGACCTCTTGAACGTGAGGCATCACGCTACCGAGGCGGGCAAAAAAGAAGTGCTCCTACAGTAGCCAAATTACTTAGAATTTTAAGAGAAGGCATTAACTTCCAGGGCATCAAGTCATCCTTAAACAGAATAGTGAGAGAACTGGGTTTTAAACGGAAAAAGACCAAATTTACAATATCTGCAGTGATGCATATATTAAACGAACACATTTGCACAGCTAATTAAGCTAGGCACATTGTATAGACATTTTTTTCTGCATGGACTGTACATACTACTTTACGAAGTAGAACGTTATGTGAGTAGCATATGACGCTTACGCACCAATTCGGTTGCTATCAGCAGTCACCTGGCTTGGTAAGTAACTCGCTTTCAGGCTTTACATTTATTTCCTTCATGGGCCAAGAACGCTGAATCCAGCTGTACCTGCCCTCGTCAGGGCTTAACCACTTTCATGATGGGATGTGGGGTTTTACAGGATGGCAGGTGAAAATGAGGTTGGGGGTTGAAGGGAGGTAAAAGCTTCTGCTCCTCAACAGCTGCAGGTCAGGGTGCAACTGAGGTTGGGCATCGCTGGTGTATAAATCCAAATACGGGTGGTTTTAATTTTGAAATCCAAGCTTCTTTTGGAAGGATTGTATGGGAGCTCAGCTTTTGCTGCTGTTGTAATGCTTATGTAGAGTGTGTCAGAGCTAAAAACTACAAATCAACGCTATTTACATTTAAAATATCTACAAAAATATTTATAATGGCAACTAAAAGCATTTGTTTACTATTACAAAACTGCATTAACTTTAGGAGTAAAGTTAGTTGAGTTATTGTTCTGAATGAATGATATCCTCCTCTGTACATATGGTGTGAGTGATAAGGTATGTTTCTAGTGCTAATTTGAATTCATTATTAGTTTTCAGTTCCTTTCTATATGATAGAAGTGAATTAAATAATAGTATTTCATTGTAGTAGACTTCATTTTGGAATACTTGTAGGTTATTGCTTGACTTGTGTAGCAGTAGTAGATATGTGGGGATTGGAGTGCCCAACAGTCCTCACACCTCAACCTAAAGATCCTTTGTGCTATCCCCATCTCCTACTGGAGTCCAGTGAATTGAACACTGGAAGAATAAGCAGGCTAAAAATCCCCACGCCTATGGGTGGAATTGAACCCGGGAACATTCCATGGCTGGCACCAGAGCTACCACGCTCTAGCCATGGCAGGGACTTCACTGTGTCTGGTTTGTTTGTTGTATATATATCTGAAATTTTGCTGAACACTTCTGGATTGTTGACTGCAATTAAATGCACAACTAGAATATAGTCATAGCCTGATGGTAATATTTCAGATGCTTTGAATAATGGTTTATAATGAGTTGATTGTTTTATAGCAGCAATTGTCTTATTTTGTTTTGCAAAGGAAATATCTTTTTAACATCTACTGAACTTTCCTAGAATGTTATCCCATAAGTCATAATTGAAACAAAATAGGCTTAATATACTGTTTTAGAATTGTTTTATTTGTAAAATGTATCAATACTGCGTGAAAAACATGCAGAGCTTAGTTTCGGTAGGATGTAGTCAATGTGGTCTTTCCAATCCATATTATGATCTATAAGACCAAGAACGGTTATATTACCAGCTTCAGTGATTTCATTTTTAATTTTGATATCTGCAGTGCTTTTATTTTTTGTGTAAAAATGAATATGTTTAGTTGTTTTCAAAATTTATATGTATTGTGTTACTATCAAACCAATTATTAAGCATACTGAAAATACTATTAGGTAACCTTGAGAGGTGATTTTGCGTCCTTGAATTACAATACTTGTATCATTTGCAAAGAGAACACAGTGACCATCTTTATTACTCTTGGGAGATCATTGATATATACTAGAAACAATAATGTACCAAGAATTGAACCCTTGTGCAACACTATGCTTTATTTCAGACCATTTGGATTACGTTTTGCAATTATTTGCAGAATTTATTTTGACCTTTTGCTGTCTGTTTGATAAGTATGATGCAGTCCATTAATATACTTTACCATTAATGTCATGATAGGATAATTTTTATAACAATATGTTATGATGTACACAACCAAACGCTTTTGATAGATCACAGGATATTTCTAGTTTTTTTATTAATTTTTTAACCCCAGCACAACAGCCCATGCAGGGCCAAAGCTTGCTGCGCAGCCTCTGTGTCCCTCACCTCTGCCCACTACAGGTGTCATTAGTGGGGTGTAGTACTAGAGGGTGCTACGTGGTCAGTGTCCCAAGCCCTCCTGGCCAGTTATGCGGCCTTCTTGAACTAATATTTCTAGTGTGTTACATTTATCATCAAGCAATTTCAGAATTTCTTAGTTAAGTTGAAGGTGGCATAAATGGTTGATGCACTTCTTCTAAATCCAAACTGTTCCTTTGCAAACTATTATTTTTATTTAGATGGTGACATTCATTTGAAAATTAGTATTTCAAATACTTTGGAGAAAATGGTTAGCAATGATACTGGTCTGTAGTTCGACATTTGTGACTTTTGCCCTTTCTTGTACACTGGTTTAACAAAGGAATATTTTAGTCTGTCTGAAAATGCTCCTGTTAAAAAGGAGAGGCTATGTATATGACTTAAAGGTTCCCATTTTTATCAGCATAAAATTTCAATATGTTGTTGTTGTTTTCTAGTGCCTTGCATCTGGCAATGAAGCCATTAGCATTCGTGCTTTCCAATACTTTTGAACTGTAGTTTCTTCTGATCTTAATGCTTCACAGGTCTTCAAGTGGTCTTCGTTCATTTCTGCTGGATCGTTACACAGGACACATATTGGTGAGGCTGAGATACCTATTCTGTAGAGATGACTTGCTAAGCAGTCATGATTTGTCAATAGTCGGAAGGCTGCAACCGCTGTTTTCCTTGGTCTCTGGGGGATTATATCTGGGTTGGAAAGTAGTGTAATCCATTTTTTATCTTTGGCATTTGTTTCTATTTCTTGAAGGTATGAATAAGAAAATTTTTTAATGATCAAGCGTTTTATTGAGGAATATGAGAAATTGAATTTAGACTTTTGTTTTATTGTTGTGCCTTTCTTTGCAAGTGAGTCTGCAGCTTCGTTCCACATGACTCCACAGTGTGCTGGAATCCATTGGAGATGAACAGTCTTATTAACTTTTTGGAGTTGTGTTAACATTTTGTAGCATTCTCTAATTTTTGTTGACTTCTTTGTAGTATTTGAACATATTCCCTGAATTGCAGCTTTAGAATCTGAAAGAATTACTGCCTTGTTAAATTTATTTAAGGGGAAGATTTAATAATTGTCGGAGAGCAATGTATATAGCCTCTATTTCTCCATCATAATTTGTTGTGTCTCTGCCAATAGAATGATAAAAGGAAAAAAGTGAACATGTAACTCCAGCTCCAGTAAGGTTTTCCTTGGAGGATCCATCAGTATATATGTGCAGCCATTCTTCTGTGGGATACCTAGTATTGATTATTTCCAGAGCTAGAAGTTTTTGTATTTCTTTTGGTGTGTCTGATTTACTTATTTCCTCTATTAATTCCAAATTGAAGGTAGGTTGCAATAATTCCAATGGATTTTCTCTTATAAGTAGATTTTCTCTGGTGTTAGGAATGTTCAATTTGGATTTAATCTGTGTTACCTTTTCTAGGAAACTACTATGAGTTTTAAGGATTGAAGGGGGGAGGTTCTCTTCTGTCCATTTAGAGTTTGGCAGTCGTAACATTTTCTCGTGTTGGAGCAATGCTTGTTCTTCTATTTTTGTTGTTATTGATGGGGTCCGTGTTAAGGCAAGCATGGCATCAATAGGTGTGGATTTAACTGCTCCAGTGATTATGCAAAGAGCCTGATTTTGTATTTGTTCAAGTTTATTGATGTTAGCATTTGCTGCTGTTATTAAAGCTTCAGAACAGTACAAGAGGTTTGGTTTAACATACATTTTGTATGTTGTGTTAAGGACTCTCCTTGAGCAGCCCCATTTAGCACCAGCTAACCTTTTCAGGATTTGCAGTTTCTTTTCAACTTTTTCTGAGATGTTTGTTATATGTTTTTTCCAACTTAGCTTTCTGTCGAAAGTGATGCCTAAGTATTTGGCATCATCAACTGCTTTGAGTGGTTTACCATTATAACTTATGTTAATATTAACTGGTTTGTATTTTAGTGTAAATAATTCATAATTTGTTTTTTCCACATTGATAGTCATGAGGTTTTTGGAACTCCATTCATGTACTTTGTTTAGGGCTGTTTCTATTCTGTCTTTAATTAATTCAGGTTTTTTTGGAGAGCCTGAAGTCCAAATGACTACATCGTCAGCAAATAAAGCAATTTTGGTTTCTAAGGTTTTTATTATTGATGGAAGGTCATTTATATATATGTTAAAGAGTGTTGTGCTCAGAACAGCACCTTGTGGAAGTCCTCGGTGTGTTTGTTTATATTTGGAAATGTATGTATTATATTTTGTGGCACAAAATCTTTGTGAAATAAACTGAGTTATCCATTTAAGCATATTTCAATATTCTTGTAGTTATTTCCTCATAACTTAATGAATTCTTGGTTTTGAGGGATTTTATTATTTTATTTACTTCTGTTGTGCTTCTGGGTACTATTTCTAAGCTATATTTCTAAGCAAATAAACTTTTATAAGCTTTGATTAATGATTGGCAGTTTGTTAAACAAGTGAGGTTAAACACATTAGTTGGTGGTTATGTTTATGTACACCTGAAATCTAGTTTTGAAATCCCTTTTAGTCTTGCGTATGTATATTTGATTATAGTCTGCACAATTAATTTGATAAATACCTGATCTTTTAGAATGAGGGATTCTGTCTTTTAAGAATATGCAGATTACATTTCATATGCTGCATCTGTTATGTGGAGCTAGAATGAGGCCATGTTTTCTAAATATTTTCATAACTTTTTGCTCTGGTCAAGGACCTGTGTCATCTGTAGTTTCATCGACGGCAAACCAAATATATATAGGAGTCTCAAATTTCATTCCGTATATGAGCAATTGCTTCTCCATAACACGCATGAAGACACTTTTTCTTCAGAGTAGATTCATCAGGAATAACTTTCTTGCAATATTTTTCTAGAAAGGAGTGAAATTGAGGAATTTGAAGTTTATACCACGGAACATTAGCTGCAACCATTACACTGCACAGGTCTTTAAAAAAATAATTTCTGGACAGTTCCTGTTGCATTTGTGTCAACAGAACTTACTTTCTAGAAGCCTGTAGGTGTTTGTTGCATATGTGAAGAGCGCTTTTGATATGTTGTTCCAATTGAGATTTCATGGAACAGCCATTTCTTTTATCGCATGCTTGACAGGCTATTACTTTTCCGTTGGTTGTAAAGGCACTATCTAATTTCACCCATGAATTCAACTTGCAGGATAGCAAGGACGTAACTGGTGCAATTTTACTAAGACTTGCAAGAAACTAACTGCAGTATTATTGCCTCACTATATTGATGGTTGTCCAGCGGCTCACTTTGTTTCCTCGCAGCTATTATATTACAAGATGCTGACTACCGCGAAAATGGTAACAATCAATTTCTTGGGTCCTTGTAAATGCCCAAAGCGCTACAAGAAACGTGAAACTGGAGGTCAACATTGTTGAGCGGCACCTGCTTTGATATAAACAGACAATAAGCAGAATGAGGCAAGGCGGTTATTATCGCCTTCTTAATTTAACTTGCATCCTATTTGGCAGATTGATTTTTGTTGCTTTCAGCAAAACTTTTGAAAACAGTAGTTTATAATCTGACTACAATATTTTTTAAAAAGTAATAAAATTGTAACAAAACCCAGAAAATATGTGCATTTTGTGTACCATCATTAAAAAAGTTGTTGTTGTTTTCTAGTGCCTTGCATCTGGCAATGAAGCCATTAGCATTCGTGTTTTCCAATACTTTTGAACTGTAGTTTCTTCTGATCTTAATGCTTCACAGGTCTTCAAGTGTTCTTCATTCATTTCTGCTGGATCGTTACACAGGACACATATTGGTGAGGCTGAGATACCTATTCTGTAGAGATGACTTGCTAAGCAGTCATGATTTGTCAATAGTCGGAAGGCTGCAACCGCTGTTTTCCTTGGTCTCTGGGGGATTATATCTGGATTGGAAAGTAGTGTAATCCATTTTTTATCTTTGGCATTTGTTTCTATTTCTTGTAGGTGTGAATGAGAAAAATTTTTAATGATCAAGAGTTTTATTGAGGAATATGAGAAATTGAATTTAGACTTTTGTTTTATTGTTGTGCCTTTCTTTGCAAGTGAGTCTGCAGCTTCGTTCCCCATGACTCCACAGTGTGCTGGAATCCATTGGAGATGAACAGTCTTATTAACTTTTTGGAGTTGTGTTAACATTTTGTAGCATTCTCTAATTTTTGTTGACTTCTTTGTAGTATTTGAACATATTCCCTGAATTGCAGCTTTAGAATCTGAAAGAATTACTGCCTTGTTAAATTTATTTAAGGGAAGATTTAATAATTGTCGGAGAGCAATGTATATAGCCTCTATTTCTCCATCATAATTTGTTGTGTCTCTGTCAACAGAATGATAAAAGGAAAAATGTGAACATGTAACTCCAGCTCCAGTAAGGTTTTCCTTGGAGGATCCATCAGTATATATGTGCAGCCATTCTTCTGTGGGATACCTAGTATTGATTGTTTCCAGAGCTAGAAGTTTTTGTATTTCTTTTGGTGTGTCTGAGATGTTTGTTATATCTTTTTTCCAACTTAGCTTTCTGTCGAAAGTGATGCCTAAGTATTTGGCATCATCAACTGCTTTGAGTGGTTTACCATTATAATTTATGTTAACATTAACTGGTTTGTATTTTAGTGTAAATAATTCATAATTTGTTTTTTCCACATTGATAGTCATGAGGTTTTTGGAGCTCCATTCATGTACTTTGTTTAGGGCTGTTTCTATTCTGTCTTTAATTAATTCAGGTTTTTTTGGAGAGCCTGAAGTCCAAATGACTACATCGTCAGCAAATAAAGCAATTTTGGTTTCTAAAGTTTTTATTATTGATGGAAGGTCATTTATATATATATGATAAAGAGTGTTGTGCTCAGAACAGCACCTTGTGGAAGTCCTCGGTGTGTTTGTTTATATTTGGAAATGTATGTATTATATTTTGTGGCACAAAATCTTTGTGAAATAAACTGAGTTATCCACTTAAGCATGTTACTTTTCACACCTATTGATTGCAACTTCTCAATTAATTTATTTCTCCAGACTGAGTCATATGCTGATTTAAAATCAATGAATACTGCCAAGGTATCCTCCTTTCTATTGAAAGCTTCCTTGATGTCTTGGCTTAGTAGGAGTACATTTTCACTTGTACTATGATTCTGTCTGAAGCCGGTCTGTGAACTATTAATTAAGTTGTAATATTCTAGGAACCAGTTAAGTCTAGAAGCCACCATTCTTTCCATCACTTTTGCAATAACACTGGTCAAAGATATTGGTCTGAAACTATTAATATTGTTTGAGGGTTTGTTTTTCTTTAAAATCGGGATGATAATGGGGTAGTGATGCGCCTCCTATAGCCTCTCCTACCCAATTCCCATCCTCATCCTGCCCGTGGTGCACCCTGCTTTTAACAGATGAGGCTCTGGGGACCGAATCACAGCGGTATAACTGTTTCATCTAAAATGGAGGAAATGTCATTTACATATGTGTTGGCCTATCACAGCACAACAGCGTCCCTCAGAGGCACATGAGGGGAAGGTCGGTGGATCTAAATACCACCTATTTAGTCCTCCCGGCTAGGTCCGATGGACCCGTTGACCAACGATAGGTGTGGTCCCCCTTGCAAAATGGGGGTTTAAGTCGGGTGATGTAACTGCCACATTGTAAAACTGGTGCCTGTTAAGAAAACAGTTACATGAAAGCCTCATACATGAATATGAGTCCTCATTAAAAAAGTAGAAATGTGCAAAATATGTAAAAAAAAAATGTAAAATAAAAATTTGTAAGGGAGTCCCAAATGATGTAATTCACCAGCATTTTTACTTCTCATTCTCATTATGCAGGATTTAAAATATGTAATTACATAAAAATCCGGGCTCTAGTGATTAGCATGTAGCTGACGAGGGATCCAGCAGTAACAGACTGCTTGTGTTATGTTCTGCTATCGCTGCATATAAACAAATAATGCCTTCCTGTAGTCCAAGCTTGCAATGCTTGCATCAGTTAGATTGCCTGTGTGCTGAGAAGTTTGTTTGCATCATTCTATACACAAGGTTATTTGCTTTGTGTTTATGTGTGTCCAAGTCTGTGTATCTGTGCATGTGTTGCAAGGTTTTGCAATTATGCTAACACTCTTAATGAGTATTTAACAATGTCAAAAAAAAAAAGTGACAGAGATAGTGCTGCCAAACAAAAAATTCAGCATACTCACAAACCAAATAAAACTGTATTTGGTAAAGGTATCCCAATTAAAGGAAAAGTGTAGGAAATAATATGCTCTGTAAGACAATATTTCAAACAGGAGAAATTCCAATCTCTAAAGTACTTGATATGACCTTGTGTGCTGCAGGAATCTGTAAGAATAGCAGCAATTTGGATATCAGCAGCATTTTCCCATTAGAATAAGCATCAGCATTTCACAGGTATGTCTCATTTGCTAATGCAAATCTTTAAACTGATATACACTTGTATGTTCTATCCTTTGGATGCAGACCCAGTATTCTACTATTGTCTTTGAATAAGAATGTAATTAATATGTGCTTAACATTCCAGGTGCAATCCAATCTTCTTCGTACACATAATAATAATGCACTCTCCACGTGGTCATGATAAGTAGCACCGCAGACTATCAATCCCTTTCTGGTTGGCACTGATTATAGGAGTACCAGGATTGATATAAAATTATAATTATAAGGGATAAAGGGGAGGGATTCACCATAATTTCATAAAGAACCGGTGGAGGTAAATTAAATTAATTCACCATTTGAATTTGAAAAAGTTCTGAGTGTAACATTAGGCAACCAGCTAGAATATTAGTTAAATACAAATCATTAAAGCCTACAAGGAAATGTAAAATGATACAGATTTCTCCATATAAAAGCTAATTTGGAATGGGGGATTTTTGGAAAGTGTTTGTCAGGGATGCTTGAACAAATTGGGACTCAAGTATGGTTTCGTGTTATACTGTTTATAGACAGACCGAGTGACTGAGCGACTGACCCACATCAAAATACATATTTCTTAGTAAATTTCAACACTGAATATTTGAATAGAATAAAATGCTTCCTCTACGTATTAAAGGTAAGTGATAGAAAAAGTAGAAATCTGATGTGTTGCACTCACATGACTTTCTCTACTCTTGTACTAACCATTCTTATGTGCTCTTATTCCTATATCTTCTTTGTGTTAGTTGAGATAAACATTTGCAGAAATTATCTTATTGCTTATTTCCTTGTAGGTGCAAGGGGAATATGCGAATACAGTAGGCTTTGAGCGATAGTCAAATCTTTTAAAGCTTTCAAAATTCTGTTCTCTTTGCATGGTTAACATGAAAAATTAATAACGATGTTCCATTTGACAGAAGTATAAGTTCTCCAAAACTCACACAAATAACAAGGAATATCTCCGAAATGGTTCACTCTACCAAAAAAAAAAAAAAAAAAAGACGACATAGATTGTGTGTTTTAGCAAGATCTACATTTTTTGTAGAGTAAGAATCTCTTCAGTTTACCAGTTATGCAAAAGTCATCCAGAGTAAATAGGACTACATGGGCTATAGCCAGAAAATTCGAGATATACATTTCATTTGCCATAAAAAAATATCTCAAACATATAGCATTTTAATCAAAATTGTTAGAGCCATTTTCAAGAAAGTCAAAATTTTTGAAAAATTTTCTATGTACAGGTAGTTTAGGGTGGGACTATTTTCTTCAAAATCTTTGTGTTGCATCCTTGAAAGACATTAAACTTAAATACCAACTTTGGTTTTTAATTGACTTCTTGTTTTTTGAATTATGCTGTCTATAGACTAACAAACACACAAACTCATACAGTTAAATGCTTTTTTTGTACTCAGGGGGCCTCAAACATATATTTCCGGTGACATCTTGACATCACATTTTTAGTGCAATACAATACTTCTGCTTATGTAGTAAAGAAAGTAAACATTTGTATTCAAATAGTGAAATGTATGTGCTTATGAGCAACCATCCAGTGACGTACAGACGATATAAAGTCAAGTGATTTAGTTATACGTGAATCATCATCATCATTGTTGTAAATAATTATGAAAATAGCATCTGACCTGATGTTTCATCTGTTAAGGAAATAATATTGTAAAAATATATATCTTAACCTTTTCACTGCTGAGGTATTTTGCTACATATGCTGTTCTTCCTCCAATTCCTAAACCGGTTTTCATATCCCTTTTGGAGGCACCTTGGCTGAAGCAATCCAGATAGCCATGATGGTTAAGGCAATACGTAATGAACTGCCCATTCATTCAAGGCCAAACATTGCAAGTTCGAATACGAGCAATTGCAGTCAAATGTGCCTGTGGTAAAGGGGAGGGCCCAAGTAAAATAATCGGTGTAATGAGACACTTGGATGCTGATGGGGTTACATATGATTGCAGTTGCAGGGATTTTGCTTTTTGCTCAAAAAACAACCCTATAGTTTTATTGCAAACCTTTAATATTTTCATTTAATATTTTTACAATAGAAAACAGCTGCAAATACTTGAATTCAATTTATTTAGGTTAGCATAACAAGAAAATGAAAAATGTCAGGGTTCAATACCCCATCGTCTATGTGATGGCAAATGCAGTGAAAGGCTTAACAGTAAATGTTGAGTTTTGTTTATATCTGCATGAAAATAAGGACGTACATATGCTTTATGGATTAAGTGAAATATTGTGCAGTGACGTACAGGCCTCATAAGCTGAGTGATGTGATTATATGTTTGTGATGTTCTTGTAACCTACGCATGTTAGCACAAGAGCTTGATATGTTGTATTCTTATAGCATGTAAATATGCATATACATGTACCACTTTGACAAGCTCTGTATTCAGTGGCTTTCCTGGCCAAAGGAAACTTACTAAGTGCTTTCTAATCTAATCTAACCCTCTACCATTTTGCAGGATAATACTCAGGTGCACATGGCACATCTTATAGCTGATCTGTGCCATAACTGAGAGTGGGAAGTTCTTTTCTATGCACAACATTCACCAAATTTAAATCCCTGTGGTTATGATTTGTCCCCAAACCTGAAGGAACCACTTTGTGACACTTGATTCTGGACTGTTCCTGAGGTCCTGCAGGCATTAGGGTGGTCCATAAGAACCAACAGCAGAACAGAGCTGCTAAAGGAATACTACGACTTCCACATCGCTGCCAATAAAATGTTGGGTACTACAATGAAGGACTGTAGAAGTTTCACAGATGTTATCCCTTGTGTACTAGTAATAAATACAGTTGAACCTGGTTTATGTGTATATCAAGAGGAAGAGGGAAGATTACTTTAACTCAGAATTACTTACAAATGAGACTCTGATAATGCATATTTTTTTAAAAAAGCAATCAATGTGTAAAATTTTGCAAACAACAAAGACATGTTTGAAGAAAACATTATTTTGAACTTGGTCTGCCTTTAAGGCAATGTATTGGTGAAATTTGGTGAAAATTGCCGAAAATTTTGATTTTTACTTTTTGCATTTTTTATTATACTTATACTTTGTACTTTAATGGCACACTTTAGCTTTCTCAATATCAGCCATTTTTAAAGCTCCAGGAGGGCATTTAAATGCCCTAGTGTGGGTGAGTGTTCCTCACTAAACCTTGTCGCTACAGTTTTGAAATGTATTTTTCCTTTTCACTGGCTCTGATTTTGGTCTCTTGCAGGGAATTTGCTTCAGAAAGGTTGTAAGTTGGCTGTGCTGAAATGAATTTGATATTCGAGCTGAAATGCAGTGAATCTGACATGTTTTGCTGCCAAAGAGAGAAATGCAGTCAGTGTTCTGTAATTCTATAATCTTGCCAGGCTATTTCAGTGTTTCAGTTATATATTAGACATGATGTGGGTAGTTAATAGGTTTTAAGTTATTTGTTAGTCTATAGTAAAGCCATAAGAAGCAGATATTATATGAATTTTATGTATAAATTTGCGAAAGTGCATTGTGTAGAGGTTAGCTAACAACAACAAATTTGTAAATTTTGTGAAAAATGCGAAGGTGAAAGGAAAGTTTTCATACATATTAAGAAACAACCAAGCAAACTTAAAACTCTCAAAATATGCTACTGAGGCCAAGAAGAAAGCACATCCCACATATGGTGCTGGGGAATTTTAAGTTGATTGGATTTAGGTAAAGAACAAAGACATACCTTTAAACTTTAAAGTTAATTTCTCTCAGTTCTTTTTTTTCCAGCATTTTTCACTATTCAAAATGCTCCTTGAACCCTTGTTCATAACTTCTTAGCTTGAAATTTTCAGGAGACCTTCAGGGATTAGGGTATTAAAATTTGTTGTGCGCTAGTTAAAAATATTAAACAATTGAGCTGAAATTAAATATTTTCCATAACTCATTATAAAGATTGATAAACAGTATACAAAACATTTTTTTCTCTTAAACTAATTAAATCTAAGCAATTTTGGTATGACAATTTCTTTATATTTGTATACTGAACTCAAATCAAAAATTTAGGAGGAATACAATAAACTGTAGGTTCCAAGGGTCATTTCATATGAGTATGTCAAAAAGTGATTTAGTATTAATATATTAATAATTTAAAAATGGTTTGACATATGACATTGAAATTTTGTGTATACTATTTACTTTATGTTCTGAGTGTGTAAAAGAAAATTCAAAGTAATCAGAAGAAAACTGTGCATTGTTTAATTTTCACTGAAACATTGCCTTAAAGAAATCAGTTAATTTGGCTTGTTTCACTTTTCTTGTATTAAGTGCATATGCCTCATTTTGTTACTGATGACCATACGTAGCGCGGTATAAGCCATTCCTAAGTCTGAGCAATTTTGGATTTGGTTTTGTGTGGATTAAGTTCCACTTCTCGTATGAATTTTACTTTCTGATCTACTGGGTGTCATTTCCTTTTTCTGTTTTCCTTGGCTGATTAAAAGCAACTGCGAACTAAAAGACAAAACTGCTGTTCAACAGTAAATACCAGATACCGAAAATGTTTATGTTTACTTCTCGTTTGTTGCTACGACATTGTTGCATCAAAAGCTGCCCACTCAGATTGGGTCTTTGTCAACAGAGATAAGGAAAATTTGCCTTGAGTTTCTTCTAAGATAAGTATGCCATATGCTCATTATAATTACGTAAAACTCAGTTGTATGTCACTGAAATTTAATATATATAACTGGCAATTATGTATAAATGCATTATGCATAAATAAGGTTTTATTAACAGGCTTCTAAATTACATTTTGCCAGGACCTACAAAAATGTGTATATAAATGAGAATTACGTAGAACTGGGTTACATACAAAGCAGGTTTAACTGCAAATAATTGCCACTAGTAAAGTTACAGCCTAATTATTTAGTTTATAATTTATTTGAAAGGTAGAATCAGCACCGAAAAATTCAGTGCCATAGGCAGGATTTTTCAGTTGTGATTCCACCTTTCAAAGTTTGCCTACACATGGTTTGTGTGTGTTAGAACAATCAACTATCATTGATTGACCTTATATATGGAAACTATTATTGTTTCTTACTTAATGTCTCTCTCTTCTATCTTTCTCCCTCTCAAAGACACGCACACTCACCCACACACAATATTACCATTTGATGGGGAAAGGAAAATTATAAGAAAGTCGAAGGAAATGGGAAATTAATACAATATTTTATTCAGGCATAACTGGAGCATTTATCAGTGGACATATCCAAGAAGTTAGCTTTAATTCATATTACAAGGACAGGCTCCAAGAAACATACTGTATGTGCTTTTAATTTCATTACAAGAGAAAATAACATTTTTTCACGCACATTCTGAACAAATGCAAAAATGGCAAACAGCTTACAGAACTCACTTTAAACAGATCACCAAAACACAAATGATAAGTAGGCCACTCATTTGAAACTTATTCAACATATCGTCTTTCCAACACTAAAGAAATGAATCCTTATGTAGTAGAAACATAATTCATCAAATCAGACTATTTCATAACAACCTATAATATATTTTTTGTTCACATCACAACCCTCTTTGGACATTATCTGCAAATAAGTATTAATGAGTTCATAGTTTATTATAATGTTTATGCTCTTTTATGAAACTGTTCTCAAAAGTGATGCAACAGGATATTTCATACCATCAAAATAGTATGTACTTGAAAATTATATTCACTACAAACTAAAGCAGCAGAAATATCAGCTTCTTCATTCTAGGTGCATTTAAACTTTTTCCTCTTATGTATGTTTAAACTCAGCAAGCATTAATCAATTGATACTTATAAACTCTTTAACATGTCAGAAAATACTAACCGTTAGCTTCTCACTTAGGTACTACTAAATTATTTAATTTTCAACTTTCTTAGTTTGTAACATTTCATATAATAATTATATGCAACTATTTTATTAAAGTTTTCTTTGCACTTTTCAACGCTGTCTCTTGGAATATATGCAACGATTTCCTGGGCAGGAACCAGGATTTAATACTGTATTATTTAAACTAAAGTCCATTTCTTGAAAATGCATAAAATAAGTATCCTATTTCTGAATACAGACACATGAAACGTACTGAAATGATAACAAAATTTCAATAGCATCTTCCCTTCCTCTGAGAGGAAAGAATTGATAGGAGTCTTGAGATTATATCTGAAAGTCCAACACTGAAAATGTACACACAATGAAATGGTGGTCCCATTCACACCCTGCCAAAGGACCAGCAATTTGTTGAATAGCGTATTTCTCCTGTAATTCACTTGAAGGTGCTAGTCACTGTATTTATTTTATTTTCAAGTGTATTCCTGAGTAACCCAAAACACTGAAGATATCGACTGCAAGCCGGCCGGCACGGTGGGGTGGCAATGCTGCGCAGACTCAGGAGGTTGACTAGATCACAGCTTGGTACAGACTGCACAGTATGGTTCACTATATCACACACACAAATACAGTCCAGAGGTGGCTATTGGGGTCGTCTTGTGGCTTTCACCACAAACATTTTTTTCATTTCAGAACTGTGCTTAGTGGCAGACTGCAAACTACGTACTCCAAGCACATTCATATTAAGTGCAAACATATAAGACAAAAATAGCTTTCAGCTTCCTTCAAAGTGAACATTCTAATAAATCAAGAACTTAACATTAATGCTTCAGTGGACTGTTATATATTATTTATATACCAAGGGAATTACATAATTGTAAACCAAAAGCAATATATTCGTTAAACTGAGGGCATGTGTCCATAATTACCTATTAATAATTCCTGTTTTGCCCATAATAATGTATACCTTAATTGGGTACTAGAAAAACAAATAAATATATAAATGTTTGTCATTTTATATATACCAAATACACTTCGAACTCATCCCAAAACATGCTCTATTGAAACTTTCAAGATAGGCCACTCTGTATAATCCTGTAAGTATCACTCACAAAGGTCAGATCACATTTACTCAAGGGGATAAGCCCCTTTTCCATAGGAAACTGGTGTATGAGATCAAGAAGGAAAAGCTACTGATGTAATAGCTTCAGCCTTTGCCAAGTTAGGGACCTGACATGGTGAGCCAGAACGTCTTCTAGTGCAAGAAACTGAACTCATCACTTCCCCTTTGCAATATAATCACCCATTTGTATTTGTTTTGCCCACTGAAGACCGTTACTTATTTCTTTTCATTAAAATTATTGTGCAACTTCATAACAGGTTAATATTTAGTTTTATGTCAACACCAAAACCATTAACTGTATCCTGGCTCCAAAAGAGGCTGTTTCCACTATTCAGCATGAAAATGTTTCTCTAATAATGCTACTGAGGAACAATAATAAGTGTAAATAAATCCAATTATTTGAAATTTTGTAAAATGTAGTGTGTTTTGAGCCATTTTGAAATTGAAATACAGTAGAACCCCGCAAATCCAAAATTACAGATAATCCGAACACAAAATCCATAATTTAACAATACAATAAAGAGCTTATTTGTAGTATTAGAAGGCATTTTTATTACAGAACTGACAAACTCATTATTGTAACTACACACTTCGGAACAAAATGTTTATTGCACAAGAATGTTTTGCTGAACTTTGCAATAGGCAATGTGTCTGTAGATAATGCAGTTAATCACTGTTAAACAACAAATTCAATAGCCAATTCTGTGGCAATTCCTTGTCAGGTTGCTTAAGCACTTCCAGTTTTTCTTTTAACGTAGATTAACCATGTTTTCATTTGGTTCACATTATAGCGCACAGTGTAACACAAACAAGCACCTGTTCTGTGTTGTTTTATAAGCAAAAAGCACAGATTACTGCAGAATCACTGCTACAGTAGCGAAGGCAACTGAACTACCTATGTACCGCCACTATCACATGTCATCGGCTATGTCCACATGTCAGAAGAATACATTATCATTATGCTGTCCACGGTAATCATAAAGTTGTCACTTCCTCGCATCGCTACACTACGTTGCCTTGTAGCTACTAATCCTATAGCTCAAATAATTTTTTATTTTCCTTTTTCGGATAATCCAAACATTTGCAAATCCAAAAGACCACACCCCCAATTAATTTGGATTAGCAGGGTTCTACTCTATAAAAGATTTCTTGCTCATCTTACTCATTATTTCATTAAGAAACATTAAATTTTTGGGAAGACTGTGTTTTTGTGAAACTTTTGGCCCCCACCCCTCCTTAATCCTTGGTGCAAGTTTGTGAATGGACGCCCCATGTTAGTGACCAAAAGACTGCTGTAGTGTTACAGAGCAAGGTCTGTAGTCTTACTGGATAAGTCACCTAGCCTTCATATGTTACCGAACAAATAAGGGCACTCCAATTCAAAGTTCCATTGAGCACTGCAATTGTGCAATGGTTGTGACTGAAATGGAAAACAAACATGCATCAATAACATTTGTAGACTGTTTGAATCTGGTTTTCTCCGTCAACTTATATACGCTCACCTTCAAGTTCCAGTTTTTCCAACATTTTATACGTGAAGGTGAGTGTAAATAAAATGACTCAGAAAACTGGATTCAAACACGAAGAATACTTCACTGTTAATAGTGCTTAAATTTTTAATATTTATTTTAGACTACTTTACAGTTAGCGGAGGAAATGAGCGAGAGATATCACCAGCAGATGTTCTTTAATAATACACTAGAGCGCCATGTCAGCAAGATCACCACAAAAATAAATTAGTTATCATTACCGCCAATAAAGAAAATGGCAGATTTATGACAATAAAGTACTTAAACTACGCATTTTTTTATAACATGTCTAGGATTTCTGGGATAAGAGTATTCGAGTTTGATTCCATCTTTCATCAAATGTATTTTATGAAGAGCTCCACTGATTTTGACTTCAACAATTTGGATATTAGTTCAGTTGTTCTTTTAAACACTCTCCAGCTTATTGTACTTTGGACTGCATTTAACTTCAATTACTATCTTGTATATGTAATAAATTGAGAATATATAATATATACTAAAAGAATGTTACTCTGAATATGACCTTATATTTATTACTTATGCATCACTTAAATGCATTAAGAGATAATACACCAACTTAATGATTGGGAGAAATTTATGAAAACTGGTTAGTTATGCTTTTAAACAGCTTGTGTACAAAGGAAGGAGTGACTTGCCTAAATAAAGGCACTCTGTAACTGGATGATAAATAACAACATTATGAACATAATATCAGGAAGACTAAGGAAAGCATCAGCTATTTGCATGAGGTATTTCAAATGGAACCAAATCTATAGACATAAGAATATTCCTAATCTGTCTTTTGTATAAAATCAGTGATAACCCCACAGACACCTCTTTTCTGCTTACATTTTATAAAGAACAAAATAAGTTACAAAGAAGCATTTGCAAAATACTGTTAGGTAAAAACAACTAGGGTATTTGTGTCAGAGAGAAAGAGCGTTAGTTAAAATATGCCTTCAAAACTTTCTAGATATTGCTGCAACCACATACACAGAAAACATACCAACGTAAAGTTCAATATTGCAATTAGCTTTAATTGGAAAGAATGCTGATGTACAATACTGATATCATACATAAAATATATTTGCATCATTTATCTGCAAATAAATCAGAAGTTTAGGAACATTAATTGAGGTTTTTCAACTTATTTCTCATTTTGCAGGATTTCTATTTGTGCAGAGTTAAACTGTGATAGCTACTCATTTAATGAGTACCAAACGGATAAGTGTTTTAAGCACAAGTGTTGCTTGACCACCAAACGCAGAGTACTTAATACATGTATTTAATACAAACAAAATATTTATCAGACAGTTAAGGAGAATACAAACACTTTTTCATTCTCAAACACTTCTATTTTCACCTAGTTGAGGACAAGAAGGAGATTAAATATTCTGCTACAGAACATAACTGTCCTGTGAGAACAAAACAATACATACAGTGTTAGTTGAATGTCCTGCACTGCCTAAATTACTTTAGAAGCATGTGGCTGATTAACATAAGACTCAGTGTATGGAGATAATCCTGTACAGGGAACTCAAAAATTATATTAAATTTTTTGCTACTTACAGTTTAACTGGAAGTGACTGCAGCTTTCTTATTCTAAATGGAATACATTACATCGTCTTATAGATTTGGATAGTTCTCTTCAATAGCTTTTCAAAAAACATGCACAATAGATACTTCTGTAAAATTCATTACTGCTCAATAAAAAACAAAATTGTTCAGGCTTAACGGAGTAAAATGTTTCTTTCTCTTTTTCTGTGATTTGACTGTCCTTTGTTTCGATCCATGAAAGCACATATATTTGACTGTAATTGGTTTATATTCATGAAATAGAAAGTTGTTCACTTTAATGATTTTTGCGATTTCTGGTTTAACCTGGACTATCTCCATGCACCGAGTTCCACATGCTTCAAAAGTTTTTTTATATGAAGCAGGACTTTTAACTAACCCTACATATAAAATATTCAATAATTATTGCATTATAAATATTTATGATAAACAAAATAGTTGGAATTTATTTTTCCATATTTCTAGTTAGCAAGTTTAAAAGTATTTACGGTAATTTCCTTCTAAGCACATGAATACATTTTGTTATTAAGATGAGAATTGGAAAGTCATTATGTCTGTCTAAAATAATTTATACACACTTACGCCACCTATAGACTATTACCACAGTTTTAAACACAGACTTTATTTGCAGAAACCTGTCTTTTCAATTACAGAGTGTTTTGAGAATGAGTGTTTTTCTTCCTTTTGCCAGGTTTGATATGTATATTTTTGTTTCAAAACAGAGAATGTGCAACATCTGAGGGATGAATTATGTCACAGGCAGTATAATGCAATACAACTGTATATTATCTTGTTTGTTTTCATACCTTGCCCATCACCCTCTCATATATAAAAACAAACTGGACGAGAAGAAATTTAACAGTGTACTATAACTTAATGTTGCTATGTAACCATCAGCTGTAAATGCATTGGCTACAAAGGAATTTCATTGCAGGTAAAGTATCTTAATGTGCCTGTGCTCTACAAGAAACTGAAATCATTGTGCAAGTTAACCTAACAAGTGTAGCAATAATACAACAAATGATGGTGGAAAGCACTGGACTGCAACTGATCTTGTGATTGACTTATTTCTTTGTGAAAAGGTATTGTATGTAACTCAGATTGATGCTACTAGGTTCTAGTGTTTTCTTATTACCGTATTTGCACAAATCTAATGCACACCTTTTTTTGACCAAATGTAGTACTCAACATATGGGTGCACATTAAATTTGCTGGCACATTAGATTCAAGTGCAAGTCCATTCCGTAGAATGCCAGTAACTTCACTCACTTTTTTCATTTATTACATCATAGTCACATTAAGTCGACCCAGAATAGCCCAATTTAATACAATGTGTCAAACTTTCCCACTATGTCCCGCCATGTTGTTACGTTAGGTTAAGTCCATCATAATCCTGGCTTAAGAGCTTTTCTCCAGGGTTTTCTCTTAATCTGAGAAGATGTATGTCAGGTAACTTTAAGCTCAATGGTCCTCGGCCACATTTCAGCATAATTTCACTCATTTCAGTTAATATCTTGTATGACCTACCAGGTTAATGGATATTAAACCACTCATGCACAAATGAAACGTTTACTATTATTCATGTATATAAGCCGCTTGCCTTGAGGAACTTTGTAGCTCTGAATCACATTACGAACATAAGAAAAGGGTACTCATTTGTGCACTGTTAAATATTTCTTTTGCATTTTAATTTTTATTAACATTCAATAAAAAACATTTTGATTACCAGTTTTTAAAATGTGACATATATACAATTATACTGCAGAGAAATTGAGAGGAAAAAATGAGAAAGGGAGAGAAAGAGGAAGTTAAAGAATGAGTAGAATCTCCTTAGTAAATGCAATAAAGCAAGTAGAGCTGTGGTTTCTGTTAGCTTAAAATAAAGTACACCAACAATGCATTTTATTATCCAAACAGACTTCTAAACCAAGTATAGCAGCTATGCAAAACTATGGACTATCATAGTAACTCTGCACTGACATCTTGAAAAAATTTGAAATGCAAAGCAAATATTTCTATGTATGTGGCTTTCACAGTGATCAAATACTATATGCATGTCATAAAACAAAATAGTTCAACCAAGGTCTATGTAAATTAAATAAATTAGAGCTGCATACTAACACATGATTCATTATTTGGAGTAGGTACAGGTCTTGAAGTCTCTTGCTGTGTGCTGTTTAAAATAATGAGCCAAAGGTGTGATATGTTCATATCTGTAGTGCAATATTAGGTATGCATAAAGCTTTCTTAAATAAGGCTTGTATAATCACATGTTTACCTTAAACTCATCTGCTCATTCTGGTTCCCTTTATAGCACACAAACAGGAGAATCAAAATTTGTAACAGTCCATTTATCCTGTAGATAAATCAAATACCAGGGTGGGGGCATAAGTCAGTGCAATATTTGTTTCTTAAAGTTGAAAAATGGTGACTTAACATTCCTGGAAAAAATGGAACTAGATATTGAGTATACACAACAGTGATACACATGATTATTTTTTCTAATTCACAGTCTTAGGTGACTTAAAACAGTGCATAGGTGTGTGCAAATAGCACTTTAAATTTTAAAACGTGATTTTTCTCATTATCTGTTCTCTTATATTTTCCACTTTAAAATGCTCATCTTTATGTAATTTTTATTTCAATTTAATTCACGATTTCGAAATACATTCTTTGAAGGTTGCTGAAGAAATCTAATGAGTATTTTCTTGATATCAAATATAGTTTTGGGTTTATGGGTTAATAATTTAAAACAAGTTTGTTTCTTTTTAAATTCAGTGTTATATAGAAAATTCCTTTTTTTTTTTGAGTAAAAGTTTTAATTTTACTAAGAAATTTAATATTTGACTGCAAAGAACTACAGTCAAAGAATAACATACAACATTTAAAAGTTTAAGTTTTCCATAAAAATTAATCTTATATTATGACTATGTCAAACAAATCTGTGATAAAAAATTTCAGCTATACAGGCCAAAATCTCTGGAAATTAGCAATTTCAGTACAGAGTAACTTGAAAAACTTATATGTGCTTTTTAAATTCCTAATTCTGGGAAAAATAATTGTTAAAGTTTCATTATAAAATTGATTCCAAATTTATAATGTATTACAATGTTCAGTAGATAATTGCAAAAGGCTGGCAAAAAGGAGGGTAAAACGCATATGCAACATTTTTTTATTAACTTTCAAAAACTTCTAAAGCAAATTTCAAGTCAACTACTCCAAAACTGCCATTATAACAGAATTTTAAAGAATGTTAAGGGAAAATTGAAGTAAGATTCGAACTAACATTTGAAACAAGGGAAAACATGGATTGGAACAAAAACTTTTTTGCACAGTTGATAGTAAAAGTCGGCTGTTTAGCAGCTCACGCCAGTGTTAAAAGTATAAACTTCTTCCACTCAGCGCTCAAAAGCTTTTAACACTTCGGTAACGCTAACTTTGGCTTCTTACAGAATGTGACCATGGCCTTATTCAAATAGGCCACGAACCTTACTTGTACAATGCTTGTATAAAATGGAGAGTAATCTAAATATGAATAAAGACTACTGAACCTACTGAAATTTTACAAGCAGTAGAGAGAATGAAATTTAGAAAAACTAGTTATTATCTATGGTTTAATTAATTTTTGTTACATTATTTTCTTTCATTGTTTTATTATATCCACCACCCCCATTATGCAGAATGTGTGATTTTGTAAGTCATAATGTTGTCAACACTGACGCTAAGCAAGGCAATAGCTGAACATCACAGCCCACTGACCATCATGACTGTGAAAAAGGTAAAACAATACCATATATTTATATATAATCTATAATATATCTATAAATATTCAACACTG